>JAVJIF010009923.1:0-92781 GCA_038442645.1 Agave tequilana
CTTCACAAAGAAATATTATTTTAACAATAAGAGTGAGTTTTAGATCAAAAACCGCTTATATTCCCAACTTTCAGGAAAAATATACTGAGAGACAGAACAAAACCTATGAAATGGAATGTGAAACCATGCAAAGGGAAGGGGAAAACATAGGGATAACTGGATACGTACAGCAAATTGCATGTTCTCATCTGAATTTATGAACTGTATTTTTAGTCTGTCTTCAAGGATTATCTAGCTTTGCACTTTTCAAAGGAAGGCTTCATGTATCTCATTAGAGAAAAACTAGATCAGTGAATTCTCTAGTAGAATCCATCAACCATGAGTATTTTTTATGACTTCATACTTATAGACCTATAAATTAAGGCCTCTTACAGTAATTGACGCGTACAGGTTCTAACTCTAAAATCCAGACTCACAGAAATTGGGCCATGTGTTGCGATTTTGATTGACTTATGTTTTTAGTGGAATGAGAGAGAACCATGCCAGTGTCAGATAGGGTAGCGATAGTGTGTCAGGTTAGGTCAGGTTGTGGCCTGTATGTTATATAGCTTCGTTCAACCTGAAGCAAATCTGTTTAATCAATGTGTCAGGATGCTGAACCTGACTTTACTGGTGGATAATCCACGCACTGATTAACATAGGCTTGGATCTGGTCTACTCAGCAAACCAATGGTTACAAGATTCATGTAGCATAATGCCCGTTCCCAAAAAAAAAGAAAAAGAAAAAATGTATTGATAATAGGAGGATTTGAACAACTCCCAGCTAACTTTTCGGGCAACTATCTTACCACGAAGCCAACAACAAGTTCTATGTCAAGTAAATATACAAATTTTATTGTTCAACTCTAAATGGGTCAAGACTGGTCAGACAGGTTAAGTTTTAGTGACCAAACCTGGACCTGGCTCGTATTATGTGTTACATACTTACAGGGCTGGACCAAAATTTTCCCCATGCTTTGATCATGCCAGAAATGCAAACTTCAGGTCTGGTTGAGTCTGTTTATTGTTGGACTGTTATGACACTGATAGTGACGTTGAGTCCCTGGATTCTTTTGGCTTCCTAATAATTGATAATTTAGGGAGAGTCCCTGGAAATTTATGACACTGATAGTGATGTTGAGTCCTTGGATTCTTCTGGCTCCTAATAATTGATATGCATGTTTATGATTTCACTCAAACATGGTTAACTTGACCCTCAAATTAAACCTGGATTTTTCTGGGTTCAAGTTAACTATGTTCAAGTCAACCAACTACCATGGTGCACAAACTGTAGCATTTATGATTGTTATTCTTTTGTTCATAAATCTGAACTTTCTCAACTTCTATAGTAAATAATCTATATGCATTTTCTAAAACCTTAATAACAATATAGTGCATCTTTATTTTTTCCTTTACATTGACATTGTATGCATTGGGACTTTTTGGCGCGGATGCTTAGGAACATGGTTCAAAGACTCGGCCGAGTCGGAGACGAGTCGGCCGAGTCGTATCCGTCTCGGTCCACTCCGAGACGAGTCCGAGTCACGAGTCGGTCGACTCAACTCAGAGGAGACTGACTAGGCCGAGAATCGGAATTGACTCGGTTGATTCGGCATTATGATGATAATTTGTGCCTCATCGCAATTCAATGTGGAAATAACTACATTAGCATGTATTTATAAATGTAGTTTTTCCAATTTACTAGCATGTATTTTGATATGCTTCTACTGACGACGCGTGTATTTATACTTTCGCTTTATGTTTAGTGTGCTAGGTAATATATTTTGGACATGTGATATATGAATATGGATGTCTACATTTTTTAAGATTTATCGTGATTTTTTCAGAATTTTTAGCTTTCTATGTAGCGTTTTGTGCGTATCGCCCGATACCGATCCGAGTCACCGAGACCGATCCGTCTCAGTGCCCGCCGAGTCGGCGGCCGAGACCGCGACTGTGAACCATGCTTAGGAATGGCAATTGGGTTAGGTTGGGTTATGTGTTAAACCTCACTAAAACATGGTTAACTCGAACCCATCCTGATTATTAACCAAAATAATCAGGTAAATTTCTTTGACCCAAAGTTATCTTGGTGTATTTAGGTAATCTGAACCAATCTTATTGACACATTATTAGTTGGGTTGGGTTTGAGACGGATAAGGATGATAAGAGTAGTTTTTTAGAATTCTTTGGAGAGAATCAAATCCACATTCAGCTAATAGTGAATACAAATGAACCATTGAACCCTGTAGACCAGTAAGCCTAAAATGTGTTCTATTTCATTTATGTCATTTATTATTCTTATTGAATTGGTTATTATTTAAATATAAAAATGAAGGAACAAGAATCAAATCCTTGGGTGCTGCCGTTTAAGATTTTTGGGTTGGACTCTGACAATTTCTAGGATTTCAAAATCTAGTATTGTTGGTTGGGGCTGAGATTTGGATTTTGAAATATTGTGTTATTGGTTATCACTGGATTTGGATTTTGAAGTTGGATTTTGAAATTTGGTGTTATTAATTACTAGGACTCAAACTTGGAGTATTGGACTAGACTTTTGAAATCCTACTTTCATCCAAGTATATAAGCGTAAGGGTGCTTTGGTTTGGTATTTCTCAAGTTGGACTCAAACTCATACTCGGATTTGGACTAATAATTGGACTTTAAGTTGGATTTACTAGGACTTGGACTTTTAGTTCGACAATTTGGACTAAAGGATAATTTTGTGTGAATTCCCATATGTTACATTGTTTATTACTCAGTCGTATTAAATGCAAACACTAAAATTAATTATTTTGATTGAAATAGTATCAATAACATTTTGTAATTAACACTAAAGTAATTATTATTGATTATTATTGATTATTAGTTATTATTAATTACTTGCTAATAAATATTAATAATGAGCATGAATAAATTTTTTTAGAAAAACAAGCACGAATTGTTACTATTATTAATTGTGAATAGATAATTATAATTATTAATTATGAATATTTGTAATAATTATATAAGAATTTGATATATGTATTATGTTAATTGCATAGTTAAAATATATCATTATATAAAAAAAGAAATATTACAACAAAAAAAATCTAATAATTAATAATAAAAATGCAGTCATATCATGATTAATAATTGATATGCATATCCAACGCAACAAAAGTTCAATTATGACCAATGTTTAATTACTAAAAATAAAATAAAAAACTTAATGATACAAATCTAAATTCTTTAAGAGATGCGCCTCCCATCTTCGATATGTTCTCTACCATTAAATCCCATTAGGCTCCTATTGCAGCTGTCGTGTTTGCTGATTTGTAGATCCTCCTCTTTAGAGTTGGCGTTTATAGGAGCATTGTTACGCGGTGCCTCGAGAGGAAGCTCAAAAGTGTGAAGTCATCATTTGAACTCCTAAATTTCAAAAAGTTGTGTAGACCTACACATGCAAAAACCATCATGTTTTGCGTCTCTGTAGGGGTAAATTCCTCGGGGAATTTATCTACACTAAATTTGTAGTAGGATTTGTGAGAGAATAATAAAACAATGCAAATACAATAAATTTTACTTGAAAATCCAATTAGGGAAATAATTCACTATTTTCAAGATGTTACAATGAATTCTACTGAGTTAGAACTCTATTGTAGTCTTAGATTATAGCGGGACAGTGGTTTGAGGAAAAGGATTCTCTGGATCTTTAGGGTCTTATCTCTTCTTTTTTCTAACGGTTGGTCTTATGGGGAAGTGTAGATGGTATGAGAAGTGTTGGTGGTATATGTGGGGGAGTTCTCTTTTGTTGATCTCCTAGTGTATATATACCCGGAGAGGCTTTATTGGCAGTGCGAGTCATGCAGATTTCAATAATCGCATGATCTACACGTCGTGATTTTTTTATAACGGTCTGGATTATGCTCTTGATTGCGAGAGTGATTTCTGCTACATTCTGTAACAGTCTGCGCTGAATAGGAGTTGTTGCAACGTTTGAAACGCGAGATGACCTTGCGGTGTAGCGAACTCCATGAATGTAGGCGGATATCAATGAGGCTGGTTGCTGTAGTCGTCTTGCTCGGGACGGGAATAATTGATCTTAGGTTGTGATGCTCTCGGAAGGAGGTGCGTCTTCGGGGCAGCGGATTCCTTGTAAGGACGAGTCCTCGGGGCCGTTGATTCCTCGGAAGGAGTGACCTCGAGAACAACTGGGGGATGCTCTCACGGGAGAAACTCTGTCTGGCATACCCTATGTTGCACGGACACGACAATGCTGAAATGGACACGATATGTGGACACACTGCAAATTCTTAAAAATAAACACAACACGTGTGTCCGACACGTTTCGGACACGACACTAGGCCTGTCAATGGGTTGGGTTCGGGTCGGGTACCGGTGGTATTAGACCCAATTACCCAAGGGGGTACCATACCCGTCCCGTTTACCCGCGGGTCCTAAAAGTGGGTTCCCATACTCGACCCGCTTTACCCGCGGGTCCAGACTAACCCAGACCTGTTTACCAAAAATAAACCTTTATACACTCCTTTAGCAAACATAAAAAAGAAGCAAAAAAAGAAAAAAAAACATGACTTATATGGCTGTGGGCTGCAACTTTTGACTCTGAAACTTGCACTTTTAGAAGTTTAGTAGTAATAAGTAATCATTATTATATTATGAAAATAGCTATTAAGCTCTTAAGACTTCATGACAAAATCAAAAATCTTAGATTTTTTTTCTTCAATAACTTAGTATATAAGAAGATAATTATCACCATCACATTGTTAGTGGACCACATGAACTAACAAGCATTTTCAAACTTTAGCAGAATGGTCCAGGGGACATCAAAACATCAGGCTTATAGAGAATCAGTGTTCTAAATATCCCCGATATAATTCTGATATTGCGCCGATATTGCGTTTACGGCACCTAGCCGCAATGATTTGGCACATCCAAACCGATATAGCATTTTTCATTCAAAATCGCCGATAAATAGGCATGGACCTGATATATCGGCCGCTATTTCGGTGATTTTGGACCCGATATAGCGTTTTAACACTCAATTTCTAGATTAGGTATTTGGGTAATTCGAGTGATGTGACAATGTGGCATTTTTGAAGATTCTATACTTAGATTGTGATTATGGATTCATAGGCTTAATGCAAGTTATCGAGTTAAGTATATCTTAAACATATAAGTATGATGTTTTATGTATATTTATATAATTTATGCATATATTGTCTTATTGAGATGCGATTTAAGACAAGAAGATATGTATATTTACAGTCTGATTTTGACATTCGATTTTTGCAATATCCCCGATATATCTCCATCTCCGATAAATTTTCCCGGCCGATGTAGTCGCTGTGGCCGTCATTTAGAACACTGTAGAGAAAGGAACTTAAAAATTCTTTTGTTTCTAAACATATAAACTGGGTAAATGGGTAATCGGGTCTGGTTCAAGTAAAACCAGACCCGTCCCATTTAGTAATCGGGTATACGGGTACACAGGTATACGAGTACATGGGTATATGTGTATGCCTTATTTTAAATATCGGCCGAGTCGGCTGAGATATCGTCTGATATCTCCTTTTTGTCAGCTGCCGACACGACATGGAGAAATCGTTCGCCATATCGTTTGCAGCAAAAAACGACCGATGTTTGAAATATCGGCCGATAAGTTACCCGATATATCGCCCGATATAAAATAACTTATTTATTGCATGATTGCGTGCAAATGTACATTATTTTTTATTGTCTTTGCATGCATATTACATCATTTTTATTAGGTAGATGATATCTATGACAGTAAATCAACTTTTAGTTATAAGTATTTCATTATATATAGTGTTCGAGATGAACGCCCGATATCTCCCCCGATATCTGATATCCGAAATGAAAAACCCCCATCCGATACGGTCCGATATCCGATATCCGATATTAAAACCTTGCGTGTATGCGTCCAAAATAACACTAACCATACCGTCTAAATGGGTCGGGTCCCGGTCCAGTCCCAACCCATTGACATGCCTACACGACACGACTTCATGATAGAAGTGTTCGTGCTGCATAGGGCATACCTTGTTGTCTGTCTTCGGGAGTTTCTGATGTGATGGGACACATGTCTTGATCCTGGCGTCGGTCAGAAAGTGACCACTATAGATGTCCCCTCCACTTTCTTTTTCTTCAAGTTCCAAGGAGAGAATGGAGCGGATTGATTTGGCCGTGGCTCTGGAAGTTGAGGCATCACTTGTACTTTGAAGAGACTAGTCAAAATATCTTTTCGCATTCTGAGCCCTCTTTGGAAAGCGGGGAGTTGTGGAGGCGGGTGGTTGGGATCAGGTGCTGAGGTAACTTGGTCTCCATGATCTGCTTCTGGATTAGCTCGTCGAGGCGTGGAGATTGGGGGCCTTTTGCTCTCAAGGTCGCCTTCTGCCCGCATGAAATTATTCTGGAGGGCAGCGATTTGGGTCTAGAGATGTTGGTTGAGCAGATTCAGCTCTTTGTTCACGGAGGATGTTGTCACAATCAAGTGTCATCTGCTTCCGCTTGCGACTTGACTATAGTTTCTATTCCTTCATCTGCTCTCTCATCTGGTGAAGCATCTAAAAGAGGTGGTCTTCTTGCTCTGTTGAAAAGGTGAGCGCTGATGGACGACTCTGTGGCCCTCTGCGAACTGTTGATTGCTGGTTGGCCTGGAGGTCGTGCCTCCAATGGTCGCTTTGGCTTTGCCTTAGAAGGTGCACCGTCGGTGACTTGCTTGCGTGGGGCCGTCACCGATCTGAAAGAGGCTTTTTGAGGAAGGTTGTGGGGGGAGAGATCTTGAGTGTGGAGACTCAGCTTTCAACGAAAGCACAAAAAAATGTAGGGGTAAATTTCTCAAGAGAATTTATCTACACTCAATTGTAGTAGGATTTGTGAGAGAATAATAAAGTAATGCAAAGACACAAAATTTTACGTTAAAACCCAATTTGGGAAAAACCACGGGGAGAAGGGAAATAATTCACTATTTTCAAAGGTTACAGTGAATTCTGCAGAGTTAGAATTTTGTTGTAGTCTCAGATTACAGTGGAGGAGGTTTTTTTTAGATCTTTAGAGTATGATCTCTTCTTTTTTCTTATGGCTATTTCTTGTGAGGAAGTGTTGGTGGTATGGGAAGTGTTGGTGGTATAAGGGGGGACTCTACTCTCTTCGTCGATCTCCCAGTGTAGAATACCCGGGGTGTCTTCATTAGCAGTGTGGGTCATGCAGATTTCTAGATGATTTGCACGTTGCGATTCTTTTATAATGGCCTGAATTATGTCCTGAGAGTGATTTCTGCTACCTTCTATAATAGTCTGCACTGAAGTAGGAGTTGTTGCAATGTTTGAAACGTGAGATGACCTGGCGGCATAACAGACTCCATGAATGTAGGCGAGTATCCATGAGGCTGGTTTCTGCGGCCGTCTTGCTCGGGACGGGAAGAATTGATCCTCGGGGTGACGATGCTCTCGGAAGGAGGCACGTCCTCGGAAAGTGGATCCTCGAAAGGAAGGTGTCCTCGGGGCCATTGATTCCTCGGAAGGAGTGACCTCGGGAACAGCTGGGGGATGCTCTCAGGGAGAAGCTCTGCTTGACATAACCTGTTGCCTGTTTTTGAGAGTTTCTGATGAGATGAGACACATGCCTTGATCCTGGTACATGTCAAGAATTGGCCACTACAGTCTCATATGGAAAACCGGGAGGCTAGATCTTAAAAATCGATTTTGCATGTGAGACGCAAAAGAAATTTTTGCATGTGCTGGTCTACCCAACTTTGTGAAATTTGAGAGTTCAAATGATGACTTCGGCAATTCTAAACTTCCTTTCAGGGCACCTTGTAGACATTTCTCTAATTGTTGACTCTGACAAGGAGGATGATCTATAAAGTCAACAAATGCAACATGGTGTAGTAGGAGCTTGGTGGGATTCTGGGGCTGTTTGGTTAGGAGTGGAAGTGAGGAAGTGAGAAAGTAAGGAAGTAGTAATAGTTTCCTTGGAACTTGAGAATTGGTCAGTAAGTTTTTCAGCGTTTGGATGTTGTTGGGAAGTGTGGTTTGAAAAATGTTGTCTTTTCTGGTGTTTGGACGTTGGATGTTGTTGGGAAGTGTGGTTTGAAAAATGTTGTCTTTTCGGTGTTTGGATAGTAATGTGAAAGTGGAAGTGAAAAAGTTGACCGCAAAATAATACTAAAATAAAAAATAATTAAGAAAAATAAAAATTAGACTGTAATTAGAATGCAAGTAAGATTTACATGATCACAAAATTAATTATTTTGAGCTACAACGTATTACAAATGAGATTTACATTACCACAAAAGTAACTGTAGCACCCTGAAAGTGAGGAAATGGTTGAGTAAAAAGGAAAAGAGAAAAGAAAAAGGGGTTTTTTTTTCATTTTCCTTTTCCAATGTTTGGATAGATAGGGAAGTGCAAAATGACACTTCCCCATTTCCTTCCGTTCACTTCCTTGAAGGGGCTGTTTGGATTCAAGGAAGTGGGCGAAAGTGAGAAAGTGAGAAGTATGTTTTTTTCTTTTGAAAAATGAGAATTTGTGTGTATCTTTTCTGGTGTTTGGTTGGTAGTTGGGAAGTGAAAATGAAAAAGTATATTGTGTTTTTCGGTGTTTGATTAGTATTGTGGAAGTGGAAGTGAAATGATTGGCCATAAAGTTGACCATAAAATAATATTAAAATAAAAATTAATTATGAAAATATTTGAACTGTAATAATGCAAGTAAGTTTTACATGAGCACAAAATTAACTGAGCTACAACCAATACAAATGAGAGTTACATTATCACAAAATTAACCGTAGAATCCTAAAAATGAGGAAATGATTGTGTAAAAAAAAAAGAAAAAGAAAAAGAGGTTTTTTTTTCATTTTCTTTTCCGATGTGCAGATAGACAACGGAAGTCAGAAATAACACTCCCGACTTCCTCACTTCCGCCCACTTCCTTAAAACCAACAGCCCCGAAACCAAACAACCCCTCTATGGAAGAGGACATGTGGACTGGATACACGTTTTTGAAGGAATTTAGATTTGTATTATTTAGTTTTTTATTTTTAGTAGTTGAACTTTGGTTATTATTGTACTTTTGTTGGTTCTAGATATGCATATCTATTATTAATAATTATTACATTATTGTATTTCTATTATTAACAGTTAAATTTTTTCTTTTGTTGTACTATTTCTTATGCTTTCATATAATTTTTTAAACTATGCAATTTATATACTATATCATAATAAATATACAATTATTATAAATATTAATAATTAATAATAAAATTACATTAATTATAATTATCTATTCATAATTAATACTAGTTACTGTTATAATAATTATCAGTAATTACTAGTACTTAGTTAATAATTACTAATAAACAGTAATAATTAATTTAGTGTTCACTACAAAGTGTTATTGATATTATTTCAATAAAATAATTCAATTTAGTGTCAACATTTAATATGATTCGGTAATGATATTGTCATGTTACGTCCTAGTTTTTAGTCCAAAATTTCCAACTAAAAGTCCAAGTCGTAGTAAATCCAACTAAAAGTCCAAGTCCAACTTTGGTCGAACTTCGAGTACGAGTCCAAGTCCAAGAAATCCAAACATAATAAGACCCCCTAAGAAAATAAAACTAGTCACTAAAATCACTTGATTAATTGTGTAAAGCAACATTACTTTAAATATATATAACAAGTAACTAGGTTATTCAGGTCAAAATGGGTAAAAGGATGATTCCCACATGTTTATTGAACGAGTCACTCCAATCCACTTATATAGACACATGCCCTTGGTAACCCGGTTGGCTGATGTTGGATTGTCAAGTCAATGTCAAGATAGTCATCCTTATATATGTTGTTCACATTAGGCTTTGATTGGTACTAGATTGACATGAAAACTACTTTTTCAGTCTTACTCAATGGCAAGGAAACTATTCTCAGTCTCTTTGACCCTCTAATGACCTGCAACAAGGTAGCTCCTCCTTTTGTTCCTATTGTCTTCCTACGCCCAGTTATATGCCTTACTAGCACCCTTTTGGAGGACTTTATTTGGGTGTTCATATTTTGGTTGGTTGATCCCTTCTTCAACTTGTTTGTGATCAACTGCAACTTTGTCTAACTTAAAAAATCTCCTTAGCAAGTCGCATTACACTTCTTGCACATGCCAACATATTTCCTTCACGCCTTATTAATACCATTAAATGGTTTCCGAGCTGGATTGGGACTTTTGTTGCTCTTTCTAGAGTATAACTTATATCAGAGGGAGACATTGTGACTCTACCTCATGTGGATGGTAGTAGAAACGTATGAAGAAGCTAGAGTAAAGCCAGTTGCTACTAGGAAAACAATTTCCAAACTTGGCCTTGTCCTTAGGACATAAGGTATAGCTGGTAGAAGACATAGTAAAATTCATAAAAAAAGAAAACTATATTATTATGCAAAGTAAAATTAGCCATTAAGCACAAAGCTTAGTAGCACTGATTAAAGAAAGCTATGTTGCACGAGAAACACGAGTCGGTCAGGGGGGGGGGGGGGAGAGAAAGGGAAGAATTGGGACCTAGCGCCGGCGAGCAAGGCGGTGGACAGCAAACAAACGAAAACAATAGCTTAAAAGTGAAAACGTGCAAAAGAATAAAACTAAACCTCGAAGTAGCAACACTCCAACAATATAACTAATTAAAGCACTTAAATACTCAGGTAGAGGGAATGAAGCAGGAGGAGAGGCCAAGGTAGTGCTTCCCACCTTCCAAAGCCTATGAGAATACAAGTAATTAGCCGCTGGCAATAGACTTAAGGGGAACTATTCTGGGTTAAATAGAGGGAGATAGATGTCGTGGAGCAGCAAATACTTTGACACACGTTGCTAAATTTCCATGTGCCAACTAATGAGCGCAGCAACTACATGCAAAAGCGATAAAAGGTGAAGTTGACAGGAGGGATAAGGTAACCCACAACAAGCCACCGCCACAGTCGCTGTCAGCCCACCGCCTTTGAAATGAGACAAAACTCCAATCAACTGATTAATTCCGGAGGCATTCACTAGTTCCAGTGCATCACTGTTCACAAATTTAAAAAATCAGTCTCGCATTCCTCATAAACACACAAGTCACAAAAAGCCTCTTGGAGGCTCACCATCACCGTCATAAAGTGACAAAACAATGTTTCAGCTAATAAGGGGAAAAAAAAACCTTGCCTCACATACAAACCAAATTTGAGCAGTGTATCAAATCAGCATTGCACATCACATACAAACCGTCAATTCCTAACTGCTTTGACGGCGGGGCTACAATTTCCAAGAAGATCCAGAGAATTATGGCTGCAAGACGACATGGATGCCAAATAATTAAAACGATGCTCTAATCCCTACGTCACATAGAAACCTGTCATTGGGCTTCACAGGCAGCCCAAAGTACAAATATCATCAATTCATTATATGAGCGACCAAAAGCAGCCCAGCCCAAATATCATTACAACAACATATTACGTATAGAGAAATTATAACCCAAACCCAGCCCCACTTACAACACTCATCTAGCTGTTTTGTTTTGTTTTTTTTACTAATAGGTGATCCTATGTATGCTATATTTCTCTCATTCTTTGGTACGGTATATGTCTATCATTCTCTGATATCCATAATAGACGCATTCAGCAGCTTGTCATCCATTATGTTAGAACTTGCTCGTGGAGTGAAGAAGTCCAAGTTCGATTTCAGATCCTATCGGGCTTGTTGAAAGGAAGGTTGCCTCCACTAGGAGCTCGAGATCACTTGGACGCAAAGGGCTTTCCCACAAATTAACGCCTTGAGAATGTCTCAATTTGGCTTTAGAACAACCGAAAATGGGACCTGCCTACTGCAAATGGGTCTGGATCTAAAACGGGCTAGTCTCTAGCTGTTTGGGTCCGGTTCTGTAGATAGCCTGAAGCGGACTTAGTGGGTCGTCTCTGTAGCTATTCGCTCACGGGTTGTGTCGTGGAGAGATTGAATAGGTCGAGTCAACTTGAGGAGGATGATGAAGAGGTCACGTGGCGGTGACGGATGGCGCCGGTGGGAGCGTTAGTGTTCGAGATTGTCGACATGACCTAGCTCGAGATTGTCGACATGACCTAGCAACAAGGTTGCATGCAGTCATGGAGCTTGCCGAGGCCATCAACGAGTTCATCGGCACACGAAGGATGAAGGCGGAGGCTGAGGGAGGTACTTAGTGCACTACTCGTGCCTCAATAAAGAAAATTAGGGTTGTGATGGGATTGAGAAAGGACATATTAGGGTTATGGGAATTGAGAAGGAAGATAGAAAATTATGGCTTCATACTCGGGTGAATCACACCCACTCTATGTTTCACACATAAGATTTCAAAGGAACTTTTTAAAATTCTCAAATTCATTCATTAATTGTGAAAAAAATCTAACAAGAATATTCATAGACAAATGCCACGTGCACTACTCGTGCCTCAAATAAAAAAACTAATAAATTAAAAGAAAAACCAATAAAGAACTACTTTTATTTCTAATAAAAGACTATTATTAATCAAATCCATCTCGGGCTTCATAAAAGACTACTTTTGCTCCTAATCAAATCCAACTTGAGCTTTCTGTCTCCTGCGCGAATATGTCTTCCAATAGCTGCTGGATCGTCAGTGTTCTCATCACCCTTACTTGAATCTGGAAGTATTTGGAGGGTTGTCTTTGGGTGCATGCAATTAAACTGCATAGCCAAAAAGATAAAGAATAAGAGGTTAACCTACCCAACTCACTTCAAGGTTTCCATGGCGTTGGACCTCTTGCTCATAGTTACTTTAGCCACGAATTTCGCACCAAGGTAAAGAGCGAACATAGTTACCTTGGCTAGGAATTTAGCACCTAGGCAAAGAGCAAGGTTTGAATCTTGGCATCGATATCAGTATCAGCCATAAGCTTTTGTGCTAGAATCGGAAATATTGATCATTTGTCAACTGTTTTGTCTCAACAAATCAACAATATTGGTATCGTCACAGTTGTATCAGGTTATATCAGCAACATTGACATCATGTATAAATATCATATTGGGTAATATTTTCAAGCCTTGGCAAAGAGTGATGTTAGGTTTGTCGATCGTAAAAGCTTGGCCAATTTCTTTTCCACATCTTTCTCAATTTTAAGTGTCCCCTCATAGCTAACCCCATTTATGGTGGTGATATATCACATATTTCTTGCTAGAGAAGCAATTGGTTCTTCCTCACTTTGTCTAAACAAGTAATTGTCATTGTTATAAAATGTAGTTTCATCATTCGTGCAGTCCAGCACTACATAGCGAATAGTCGATTTATGCACCGATTATGTGGATTACATGAAAATGAATTTTTAATATGTATAATTAGAGATAGATTTGGCTACTTTCGGAATGATTTACTCAAATTTAATGCTACGACATTCAAATATAAAATCCACTCAGTTAAAATTGATCTACATTATTTAAAGTAACTAAAAACTAAAAAAATCAAGTGTTTTGTAGTTTTCTTATTCATGCATCAAGTAGGCACAAAATAGATGGCTGAAAGTAGCATATTAATTAAATTATAACTTTAGACGTACAAATTCTCAATCCAACCATTTGATCATGATCTAAACATTTAAAAACTCTCACACACCAATTTTTGTTAGATTTCAAGTATTCTACACCGTCAAACTCACTGTTTTGACTGGTCATTTTGCGCATACTTGATGAATAAGCAAAAAGTATTTAAAAGACTTGAATTTTTGTTTTTAAGCACTCTTAACAATGTAGTTATCTTCAATTTGAATGGCCTAACGTTGAATTTGAATGAAAGGATTTATCTTCATATCCTTCCCAAAAGACTCAAGTCTATCTCTATATGGTTATATTTATGGGCACAAATATATACACCTAAATGCTGAAAGCATTCATTATATGCACAAATACGTACACAATATTATTAACCACAAAACAATATGGAATTATGAATATATAAATCATGATAGTAATAAAACAAGACAACATGGGTAAATAGTAAAAAGAAGAGGGGGAGAACTCTTCGTATTATCATTCCCAGGGAGAGAGCTCGAATTGAGGCCAATCTAACCGTAAGTGTCTAATCTGAAGCTTTTAAGTAACGTGTTTGCTGGTTGAACCTATTTTGATTATGAGAAGATTTAGATTATGAAAATTAGAGAGTTAGCGATCTCTCTTCTCTCAATTATATTATAGAGATACAAGAAAGTGTAATTCTATTCATATCTCTATTCTACTCCTAATAAACTCATTCA
Organism: Agave tequilana; assembly: GCA_038442645.1. Classification (NCBI taxonomy): domain Eukaryota; kingdom Viridiplantae; phylum Streptophyta; class Magnoliopsida; order Asparagales; family Asparagaceae; genus Agave; species Agave tequilana. Next base: position 14,253 of record JAVJIF010009923.1, read on the forward strand.
CCCCTCCTTATATAAATAATTTTTTTCTAGTACTCCCCCTCAAGTTAGAGCATATACATCAGACATCCCAGCTTGTCACAAATAAAATCAACTCGTGTCTTCCCATACTTTGTGAGGAGATCTGCCAACTGATGACCGGATGAAACTTGTCGAGCTTGAACAATTTTTCTTCTATCGTCTAGCGCACTAAATGACAATCCACTTCAAGATATTTTGTGTGCTTGTGAAATTTAAATTTGCAGCTATGTGAACGACAACCTGATTGTCAGAGTATAACTTTATAAGATACTCTAGAGCAAAACCAAGCTCAGTCAACAAGTCTATGACTCAAACCAATTCACAAGTTATATTTTTCATCGCACGATACTCTGACTTCAAACTAGATCGTGACACCATATTCTGCATCTTACTTTTCCATGATACAAGATTTACTCCAAGGAAAACACAAAATCCTGTGGTAGATTGCCGGTCAATGGGTGATTCTGCCTCATCAGCATTTGAGAAACCAACTCGGCAACTCCTTTGGATGTAATCCAATAACCTTGCCTCAGAATCTACTACAGGGGGACATCTTGGTCATACTCTTACCCATTCCTTGTATTAGCGATTTCAAGGCTGGAACTAATATGTGTGCGCGTGTTAAGGGGAATATGCATGCGGACTGCTGCGCCTTGTATCACTTGACTCCCCCACCTTGAATGGCCTATGTTTTTGGACATCTTCCATGTTGAATCTCTGCAGCTTCACTTCCATTGGCAGACCTAATGGCCATCACTCTTGAGCGGGAGTCCTGGATGCTAACTCCCTGTGCACTTCAGTGTACGCCGCTGCAAGGCCCTTCTCTGCCACTACTGGTGCTCTGTATTGGGCATTCTAGAAAAAAGAAAAGAAAAGATAGGTACCAAATATTTATTGACGGGTCTTGTACTGTTTGACTTCTTCAATGCTTAGGTAAAATCCTATGTTATTCACCCCTATAACTAAAATTATGCTCTCTCTTCAAATGGGAGTTGGTATAGCATACTATCTAGCGAGTATAATCAAAATTTGAAAGGAAAGTTATAATTGTAATTTATAGTAATTGTTCCTAATAAAAATTTTAAATTATTAGGAACTTTTGGGGATACACTTACCATCAAAGTAAGATTTGATGAAATTTGCAGAATTACCTTGCATTAAGGTTTATTAGGAAAGTTTGGGGTACAGTTATTAAAAAGAAGAAATAGATCTCTACAATTGCGATTCTTAAGTTCAGAAGGAAATATAGTGATGGGGTTGAAAAATGTGGAGTGAGAAGCTCATCTGATTTTTTTTTGGGTCAATTCATGAAGTTCCCTATCAAACACTGAGCCTTAATGTCTACAATTATGTATTATATATGATATAACATACAATAGCTCGAAGAAGCATGAAAATGGCAAATGGATTCGTGAATAGTTTACTTCAGAAGTAATTATGGTACTGTGGTGGAAAAACCTGCAGTGAGAAGCTGATCACATAATTCCTTAAATTCATGAAAATTCCCTGTCAAACATGGATCTTCAAAATTTCATTCATATACTGTACAATATATGTACAGTTGCACCTCAAGAGGTCGAAGAGGCATGAAATGGAGAATACACAGTATATAATATTGAATAGCTCGCTAGAGTCGAAGAAGTATGAACTGGAGATTAGGCAGGAAGTCCTTTGATGAGCAAACTAGGGGACTTCATGGGTGGGAGTAGAATTACCTCCCTCAAGGCCTAGCTAATGGTAATTGGAATTTGAGCCATCCAACCAACTATAATTGGACATTTATTACATGTTGCAGCCTTCTAATGACAATTTCTTACTGACAGAAACATTGAGTATATGTTGAGTCAACCATGGACTCTTTTCTTTCATTTTTCTCCCTTTCTTTTCTTTCGTTAAATTCATTTTGTTTTTCCCTACCCATTTCGTAATTACCTTAGTTCCGGTTTGCATGATGTACTCTTTATAAAAGGTGAAGAAGAAGAAAATAAACTAACAACGGAAGAAAAGCAACTAGCATGGTGCCTGAATTTTGTTTTGCCTCTTCCAACTGTATCTGTAATGTTTTTATGAATGTTTGTGTTTCATAACTATGTACTGTACCTTCATAAATCCTAAATAATCTGAGCTATACTTTCTTTCTCTGCCTTGAGTAGATTGATCTCTTGCCATGTGAAGATGATCTTTATGTCTACTACGACCCATTTTTGTTTCTGGATTGTTTTGGCACCTAGATCCTACTTATTGGTCTCAGGCTTTGTGGGGACATCCCATGAGTGACATTAAGCTAAATACAATGTTCCTTACACTACTGTGTTTTAACTGTAATATCTCATCTTTTAGTTTTGGATAAACATCGTTAACATCTCATTTTGTTATTTTCTCTGAACTTTTGCATACATAGCGGATCCTATCTCTTCCGACAGATACTATTTTTTCCATATGCAGGAAGGTGTTCAACAGCTTGTTCTTGGGTTGTATATTATAAGGGGTGATAACATGTATGTTCTTCCTCATTGTCTTCAAGATCTCACTGTCTTGTTCTTTTTGTTCTTATTAAACTATAAGACCCATCTAATGGTTTCTTTTTGCTATCTGCAGCAGTGTAGTTGGAGAATTAGATGAAGAACTGGACTCCAGTCTGGACCTGACGAAACTGAGGGCACATCCCCTCAAGCCTGTTAGTCATTGATCAGAAAGTTGCCCAAGCTTCTTGGTGTGGGACTTCGAGGTAAATATTATCAAACAAAAATAGATATTGATATCTATTATCAAACAAAAATAGATAAAGTAGTATCAGAGATTTTGAGAGAGAGAGAGAGAGATGAGATCTAGGTCTCATACTCTGGTCTATATATAATAATCAATACAAAGTACATCTAGTCTCACATGCAATGTGGGACTAAATACTAGACTAATACGCACTCTCCCTCAAGCTGGAGCATATATTTATACATGCCCAACTTGTCGCAAATAAAATCTACCCTTGATCTACCAGGTAGTTGGTAAGAAGATCTGCTAACTGGTGTCCTGATAGTACATGCTTCATCACAACGATCTTTTCCTCAAGCTTCTTACGAACTACATGACAATCAATCTCAATGTGTTTGGTTCTCTCACGAAATACTGCATTTTCAACAATGTGTATCGCTGCCTTGTTGTCATCATATAGTCTTATCGGACACTCTAGGAGAAAATCAATTTCTGTTAATAAATCTTTGATTCAGATTAGCTTTAATGTTACAAATCTCTGATTCAGATTAGCTCTAATGTCATATTTGTCATCATCCTGTACTCTGACTCTGCACTAGACCGAGGGACTACACTCTGCTCTTACTTTTTCATGATACAAGATTTTTACAAGAAAAACACTATCCTATGGTCAACCTCCTGTCAAAAGAGTACCCTGCCTAGTCTGCATGTGAGAAGCCTGCTACTCGGGTTGTCCATGATCTGAACATAGCTCTCTGGAGCTTTCTTCGGATACCTCAAATTCTCATTACCGCCTCCAAGTGGGTAGTTCTCGGTACTGATAAAAACTTAGTTCTCGGTGCTGATAAAAACTAACTCACTACACTGACATGAATGTGCTCGGGCTAATCACTGTCAGGTAGTTCAGTTTTCACACCAATCTTTGTACTTCCCAACATCCTTAAGAATCTCCCCTTGATCTGGTAGCAGCTTCATGTTCACGTCTATCGGAGAATCAATACTCTTGCTCAGTTTCTGAAAGCTAGTTGAGTATATACTTTCTTTGTGACAAGTTAGAGAATAATGCCCTTCTTGAATTTGATCACCTCAATGCCTAAGAAGTACTTTAGGGATCTAAGATCCTTGGTCTGAAAGTGCTTCTACAAGTACTTCAGGCTGTCAATCCCCTTCATGTCATCTCCTGTGATTACATTATATCATCCACATACCAACTAGCAAGATCTTCCTTATATTGTATCCTCAAAACACACAATGGTCTTTCTCTACATGACAGAGATCAAACTTCTGAATCACTAATGCAAAGCGCCTAAACTAGACTCTCGGAGACTGTTTCAGACCGTAGAGTGACTTCTTTAACTTCAAACCTTAGCACACAATTCTTAAACAACAAAACTTAGTGGTTGCTCCATGCAAACCTCATCAAAATTACCATTGAGAAATGCATTCTTGATGTCCAACTGATGAAGTGGCCAGTGGCCAGTGATATGTCATTGCTAATGATATAAGGATCCGCACAGATGTTATCTTCGCGATCGAAGAGAAGATATCAATATAATTAAGCCATACGCTTGTGAGTAATCTCACCTTTAAGCGAGCCAGAGAACCATCTGGGTTTAACTTGACAGTGTAAACCCAGTTGCACCCAATGACTTTCTTCCCTGGTGGATCCCTGGTGGAGTGTAACCAACTCTCAAGTCTCATTCTGCTTTAAGACCGTTATCTCTTGCATCGCCTGAGTCCAATCTGAAATAGACAGTGCTTTTGATACATTCTTGAGAACGAGCATGAGTCAAAAAAGAAATAAATGAACGAAAGGAAGATAAATGAGAATAAGAAGCAAAATTAAAAAGAGAATGCTGAGTGCAAGTACATTTACCTTTTCGAAGTGCAATGGGAAGATCAGAAGTAGATAATTGAGCAACGACAATCTCACTTGATTCTTGCGCAGGACAGGTACTGAGGCGTGCTGGCACAGGAGGAGCTATTCGTCGTGTATAGGTGTGAATCGGATCCTAACATCAAAGTAATTTTTACCAATCATATTTTAGATGTTGACTTACCACTATTGAGTAATGTCTTCTAGTAGCATAGTCATCCTCTGACGCAAGAGAAGATGTGAAAATCTCATGTTTGACTCGAAAAAATTACATCTGCAGACAAGAATATTAGTTTATAAATGGATAGAAATATTTAACCTTTCTGAGTTCTAGAGTAACCAAGAAAAATTCCTTTAAGATATTTAGAATCAAGTTTATGTTACGAGGACTATGATTATGGACAAAATAGAGATTAAAAATTTTTTTGGAGGCAAAGTGAACAAATCAATATCTAAGTATATGATGGAATATAGGATTTTATTTTGCAATACGTAGGATGTCATTCGATTTATCAAGTAACAAGCAGTCAAATTGGCCTCATCTCAAAATTCTTTTGGCACTTGTCTATGAAATGAAAGGGTCCTAGTAATGTCAGTAAGGTGTATTTTTACTTCAGCTATCCCATTTTACTGAGGAGTGTAAACGCAAGAAGATTGATGTAAGATTTCATTTTGATCCAGAAACTGACTAATGTGGTTGTTCAAATATTCTTTAGCATTATCATATCTCAAAATTTAATGATTATTTCTAAATAAAAAATTGAACATAAAAAACACTTTAGAACGGGATTTTAGCAGATATATTCATGTGACTCGAGAATAGTCATTTACAAAGCTAACAAAATACCTAAAATCCAGTTTGAAGGTAATGGGTATGTACATCATACATCGGAATGAACTAAATCAAAGGGCTGATAAAGCCCTCTTATTGACTCAACTAGGGTAAGACACGATGGTGCTTCCTAACTAACAAGACTCAGACGTAAAGAGGGAACAAGAAAAGGGGGTGATCTAACTGATAATGGTATTTAAACGCTAAGAAGTGCTGATGCAAGCCACATGAACGGATGTCAACTGTAGATCATCAGTCCATCCCACTCACATTTTGTGCCAATCATCTTCCTCATCCCAAACTCTTGAAATACACAGTGTCAGGAAAATGTCACTGTATAATTTAAAACTTTGGTAATCTTACTGATAATAAGTTGAAAGAGAAACGAGATAAATAGAAAACAGATGATAAACAAAGAATATGGATGGTAATGGCAATGCTAATACCCTGAATAGGTGTGCAGGAGCCATCTGCTAAGACTATAGAATTAGAGTATGAAGCAAGAGTAAAAGATTTCTTAGTCATGTGATTAGTCGCCCCTGAATCTATAATCCAAGTATGAGACAAAGACGATGTAAGACAAGATATCAGAGTACCTATTTGAGCAAGAGTAGCAGTGAGGGGAAGACAATTCTGGTGCTGCCAGAATATCTGGAATTGCTCAAACTGATGTCGCAACTGCTCGTCATGTGGAAGAGTGGCAAAGACATGCATCCTCGTTGGCTTCCCTTTCAAAAGAGGGCACTGGTACTTTGTATGGCCAACATCTTTGCAGTAGTAACAATAGACCACAAAGCCGTCTTATCCGCCTTTAGTACCACCATGACCACCACAACGTCCACCAATGTATCACTCTCGTCCCTCCATGTCAGTACTACCTCCTCCGTGGCCACCAACACTTCCTTCCCTGAGCTGTTAGGGCAGATCGATTTGAGCATGCTGTAATAGTGTCAGATGTCATATGAGGAATGCCACTCTTTAAAAAATGATGTCTCCAGTAGAGAGCTCACATCAGAGCTTCTCATAATCTGAGGTCTAGCCGAAAAATAAACATAATCGAGGGTACTCAAGTAGGTCAGAACCATCAACCGGTTCCACTGGTTCTACATCTGCTTCACATCAGACGTGATAGAAATGTCTGCCAAAGCTCATTTGCTAGGCGATTGAATTCACCGTAATGATCATTCGTGGGCCGGCCATTTTGCTTCTTCCGAAATAACTCCTGGATAATGTTATAAGACCTATTGATGTTGCTGCTTCCCCGTAGAGATCACACACCATAACTTCTTTACAACTTCTTTACAATCATGCAATGAAGAACCAAGTCCTGAATCTTGGGCTCTATCGTGGTCAATACTTGATGTGTAGTAGGATGTTGTCATCCGGTGTTCAAGCATCTGTCACTGGTATAGGAGGGTCTGCCAACAAATGACTAGTTTTTCCTTGACCAGCCACATAAATCTCAATTACCCGCTTCTATTGCAGGTAATTATTCCCATCAAAGTTTCGGTTTGTAATCCTGCTGGAAATTGTCTCAAAAGTCTCCTTTGAGCCGTCGTCTGACTAAACTCACCCACTTTTATCTCAGTAGAGTCGGCCATCATAAAATAGATGAACTTGTAAAAAAACCCTCCTCAAATAGACACACTTTCTTCTACACCTCAAAAAAAATGTAATACCGACCTTAACAAGCCATCATCCACCTCAAAAAATTGCTCTGGCTCGGATTGGCGCGCTGGCTTGGGTCGGCTCAACTAGCTCGAGTCAGCGGCGATGGCTAGAAGACGAAGATGAACACAACGATGAAGACGTAGACTTGCCTGGATCTCGAGAAGAGGGCGTTAGTGATGAGGCGACAACGATGGCAGGTGGCTGGAGAGGAGGCGATGGCGAGGGTGGCGGCGATGGGTTTAGGGTTTGGGGGATCGGGGAAGAAGATGAACAATATCCTCTCTTTTGGGAAAGAAATTGGGTTAGGTTTTTGGGATTATTTGTATGGCTCTGATAGCATGATAAAGTAGTATCCGAGATTGAGAGAGAGAGAGAGAGATATGAGATCTAGGCCTCAAACTCTGATCTATATATAATAATCAATACAAAGTACATCTAGTCTCATAGGCAATGTGGGACTAAATACTAGGCCAATACACAGGGTCCCTCTCTAGATATAAACTATAAGTTAGATAATTCTGTTCGATCTTAAGATTCATTTGAGTTGCTACATTGGTACTTTCTGGCCTCTTGAACAGTCAGTTATCATATTATTTTTCTTTAGAACATTTAACTCCACATTTTTTGTGATTAGCTTACCGTGTGAGTCTGTGACCCAAGTTAATTAGAAGCTAGATGCTGGTACCTGAAAGCTTTGCATGAGCTGCCAAAAAGTCAAAGGTTGAAATTTCAACCGGACCATATCCAACTGGACTAAATATATATAGTCAATGAACCCTGTCATTCTGGTATCTTTGGTTAAAAGCCTAGACATTCCAGTTGACCCTTCATTTGATATGTAATAATCAGCGGGATTCCAGTTAGCAGTCTATTGTAATTCAGGATTTTATAGCAAAGTGGAATTCACTAACAAAACATGTAAATACTGGTTCTTGTGTTTCCGGAAGTCAGATGTTGTATAATATGCGTCAAGTGGAATGTTAAATCCCCCAAATACATCAAACAATCAATAGGGCTATAGAAAGGGATTCGGACATCACTATTGTAAGTAACAAACATTATGACTTGTAGCATTTCCCTAATTCTCATCTACATGAATTTCATAATCATCTGCATTTTAAACTAGTAACAAAACAAGCTGTCAAATGGATATCTTTTCTAATGATTTTATTTATTACTAGTAACAAAACAAGCCGTGAAATGAATATCTTCTAATGACTCTCTCTCTCTCTCTCTCTCTCTCTCTCTCTCTCATGCAAAAGTCTAATGCAGAAGCTTCATCATACTTCTAAGACTTTTGTAGATTCATGTGAACCACCTTAGGAAAGGGAAATATTTGTTACTATATTTCTTTGTCACATAGTCTCACAGTTTGTGAAATAATTGTGTGACACATAAGATGTATTTTTGTAACTTCTTATTCATAATTATGTTTGCAAATTGTTCTCCTATGAGTCAAACAACTGGAAAATAACTGGTTATCTAGAAGAAGCCTTAATATATTTCTCTGAAAAGTCAGCATCCATCAGCAACCACTCATCTCCCGAAAGGCAGCAACTACAGAAATAAACAAAATTTGAAGAGGAAGTAAATATTGGGCTTTTCTTTGCCATCTAATGTTATAGCTAACAAAATACCCCTGTTTGAGTCCATTCTATCTCCCTGAGGAAGAAAATAGGAGGGGCACAGAGGCAAAAATGACACGAATATTTGTATATTTATATCTGCCTCCCTCAGTTTCTCCTTTGAAAAACAGAAAGGAGTCAAATGAGTTTCCAATCAAGGTACTGATAGCACCTATTTGCTTATTAAGAACGTCGGATGTGATCAACCTGATTAAAAAGAAGAAGAAGAAAAGAAAGAAAAACTAAAAAAAAGAAGGGAACAAACAATTTGGAAGAATTTCAGAAAAGCTGCAAGTAAAATTACTCAAACTGGATATTCAGTGAACTACTTCCATCTCGTTTCTAGAAATAGGAGTTTAATATCATCTCTCATGTTTCTATATTAGATTTAGTTCATGCGGACATTCTGTTGCAACAGAGTAAATTTGAACTCTTCCGACTTTGACAGGCACTGGAGCTTCTACGGTGGAAGTAAATCGTGGACTGCTGGGTGCAATTGAGAATTGTGGATCCATCCTTCAGCAAAAGATGTATTCTCCAATAGTAAGGGTTAATTAGGAAACAAGAACTGCTGCAAGCAAGATTTTTGCAGACATTCTTGTAGGTACTATTATAATCTCAACGAATATATTTGCAGGGGAGAGCCTCCTTATTAGCTTATTTTCCCTCTATGGTTATCTTGTGAATACAAGGGAAATGCTTTTGCTAGTTTATTACTAAAAATTTCATTTCCACCATATTAGTAATTTGACTTTTAACGGTCGTTGAAATGAAAATTTTGCTACTAAATTGTGCACTGCATCTGAATGTCAGGTTTTACCTTTGTTGTCGCATAAAATTACACTTGCATTCAGTGTGCAAGAAGATCTGAGCATGAAGTGATCAAGATCTAAATTTTGCTTGCACAATACCCTAGCCCCACAGTTTTTCATATGCTGACCAAGGAACATGCATATATTTTTCGTTCTTAGAACGAGAATTTGAGCGGTCATGCGAGATTCACAAGCAATTGCCATCAAATTGACAAACCTCAAAGTTTCTAAAGTGCGTATGAATAATACGTTCACTGGGAAGAAACTCTGATTAATGCTGGGCGAACATCAATATTTACTAGCTCCAATGGATGCAAGACTGCTTCCATAGTTGAAGAGAGAGCTGCTCCAACTGCTCTCCATCAGTTTTGTAGCATCAATCAGTAATTAGCTGGCAAGCCTTTCTTATAGATGACATAACTTCTGCCTTCTGCATGTACGATAAAAACAGAAAAACATAACTAGTCATTTTAAATTTTTATTCTCAATAATAAAGTTCGGGTATTGCAAATCTATTAAAAGAGAGGGAAGTCATTGCACACAACTGAATCACACACTAATCCCACTCTATGGAATGAGTAGCCCCTAAATGATTCCATATCCCATTTCATTCAATAGATATCAACACCAACAGAAAATTCTAACTGATCCGAACAATTCATGAAGCAGACATCGACATCTTGAGATAATTCTATTTATTGTCAGTTCTAATGTGACTAAAGCCAGTTGAAAATAAAATGCTATTTAAGCAAACCATTGTCAGCAGTTTCCCTGATACTTAATTTCAATGGCAAACATATTCTATTATCCCCACGCAATTCCTATTGAAATTCAATGACACCATGTTCATGTTACATATTAGTTTCTAAAAATCTAAAGACTCCCTAAAAATCAAACACCAAATATAAAGATGTGTTACAAATTCTGTGAGCAGTTGCTTGGAATAGGAAATATCAAAAGTAGATGCAAATCATCTAAAGATGTAGGTTATCAGAGAATGCAACTGGTTGTAAAGAAATACTTGTGTTCAGGTAGGGGACGATGAACAATAAGGTTTTTTTTTTTTTTTTTTAAAATTATTTTTGTGGCTCTGATACCATGTTACTTCAGTACTAGAGATTGGGAGAGGAAGTGATGGTTGCTAGATCATACTCTGATCTTATTTAAGCAGCACAAGGTACATACAGTTTCACAGGTGATGTGGGACTAATACATAACTAATACATAGTCTCTCTCAACAATCTACAAATGGTTCAATAAAAGAATGTGAAGGCAAGAGAGAGAATATAAAATGCCCAAGATAGTTGATAAAAAAAAAGGTGACTATGCTAATACATTACTTAAGATGAGGAGGCCAAGAACATAGTTTTATGATGCTATCTGTTGAGGCGAAGGCTCAGTATCAAGAGGATCAAGATTTAGAGATTTACTTTATTTTTTTATAGCATATGTGAAGTCTCAACTCATTTTTTTTGCATTAGAAAAATGGACCACACTATGCTTTTAAGTTGCCTCAAAACTACAGAATTTAAATAAAACAATTGTTTTTACATGTCAAATTATAGATACAAGAAACAAGCTTAAAGCATACATTCAACAGATAATAATATAGGTATACCTATATATTGGTTGATATTGGTTTGATGAGCTCGTCAACTGCAACTTCTTGAATCCAAAGGTGATGGGTAAACTTTAGAACCTGCATCCATGTGTGCGCGATCATATATCAAATCTGGGAAATAATCTATTAATGAAAATTTATTCAACAAATAAAAGAAATTTGGATCTAAAGCACTTCCATATACAACATATCGCTTTCCTCTTGACACTAGCCATTTCCCACAAGTTAATTAGATTAGCAACAATAAAATATCAAGATGCATACTATAGGCAACAAACAACATCAAACAAAGGTCATGGAAAGCATTTTCAAAAGTTATGCATTGTCATGCCTTGAAAAGCATTACAGTAAGAAGTTCAAGGACTTACACTGCAGGTTTTCAGCATTACAATAAGAAGTTCAAGGACTTTAAGCAATTGACAAACAATTTGGTTATTCTTGATCCTAAGTTAGAAGTGTGTTTCACTTGTTTTCGCTTAGAGATAGAGAGTATTTAAGTGGAGGACAGTTTCTCTTTCTTACTTCAGAGGGGCTGGTCTTGAGTTTGTAGGAGGTGGGAGTGTGTGAGTTGTAATAATTGACACTCTGATACCAATTGTCACGTGCATAATTCGGGATATCATACTTACCATGATATTACTTGTTGGGAGATACGGGGACCCCACCAACAACCTTAAACACGCCATGAGATCTATTATCTCGAGCACACAAGATGAATATTAAAGATAAAAGAAGAAGAACATACAATTTAATGTGGTTCAGCTCAAATTTGGCCTACATCCACAGGGAGAAAACTTAAAAGAGTATTATTATAAAATGGTACAATAAAGATCTAACTTTCCCCTTGATCCCATAAGAGTATTTACTTTTTTTCTTAAATCTACACTTAGATTACAAGAGTATGCCTTCTTCCTATGCACCGTCACCTTTCTCTCTTTAACTTGGCTTTTTATGGCTTTACATTGTTGTCACCATAACTTTCTTCTCTTCCAAACAATCTCCTGCGTTACAACTTTTATTTATAAGATTTTATAATACTACTCCTATTTGAACTATGAGATGATTTTGACTGTTAGATGCTTGAAGAATCTTGATCATCTTATTATGAGTTGTCTCCTTGATCTAGATGAATTCTAAGCCCTTAAAACTTTTAGAAACAACTTCACTGAATATGAATTATATTCGTACTCCTCCAAAAAAGGAACCTGTATGCACCTGAAAAGAAAACACTCACACTCCAGAAAGCCTTTATAGTCGACCTGTCATGCAAACTAATCGCTAATCCCTTTCATTAGTCGACTAATTGAACTTACCAATTGACTACTGTCTAATGCTTCCTCTCTTTATCCTATCTAGTCGTCCTTAAAGTGTCATGATATTGGTTTTAACTTCTTGAATTTTCTCACATTACCCTAACACCAAAAAAAAAAAAAAAAAAAAAAAAAAAATCCAAAATACTCTCTAAATTATCCCTAAACAAAATCCCAAAAAGCCCATGCCATCAGCTGGTTGTTTGGGAGGTGGCACGTGTTTATGACGTGATTTTTTATGACGATTTTACTCTTATCTAGCCCGTGTCTTATATGGGCTATAATATTTTAAGTAGAAAATTTCACACAGTCATCCACCCAACTACTCTCTCTTTTTTCTTCTCTTCTAGGGCACAACCAAATCCACTTAGCTTCTTTTTTTTCTTCTGCAGGTCTGAGATGTCCAGTTCAAGCTCGATGAAGAGGAGTTATTGTGGTGTTCAAGCTTCTATTGGTCATTCTTCTACTGAATCCAATGCAGGGCGTCGGTCTTTTGATTGCCACAATGGGAAGAGATGATTGTGGGTTCTTTGAGTGGATAGACTTGAAGGATGATGAAGCCTCAAGTGTACTGAGGAAGGAGTGGAAGCAGAGGGGCAGAGAAACTTTGATTTGCTCGGAAGAGAAATGACAAACTTAAAGGTGAAGAACAACGAGATTATGATGGAGATCTTGCACCTGAAGTCAAAATGAGAGTTTTTTATATGGAATTTAAGACAATTTCAATGTGTTTGGCCATACTTTGTGTACTTATTGGTGTTATTTTAGGTTATTTCCTGGTATGTTTTGATTTTGTTAGGAATTAAATGAAGAACTGTATACATGTTAGCAGTTTAATGAATTTGCTTAATCTAATTGTGCTGAATGTCTATTCAAAGTTCTATCTTTTATTTGAATTTTTGAGTAATTGAATGAACAAGTATGTGATTCTTGTCAAAGTTATAACATGCATGCAACATATTGCACGGTCTCAAATGACCCCCTCTAACAATACATGCACTCAGTTTCTTAAGCAGTTATAATACTTTTATATTATTTCAACTTTTAACATAATCTCTAAAATCCCCATTCAACTTATACATAAGGCTCCAATAACTCCTGTAACTTTTACCTTAGTCTCAAATAATACCCTAAGTTATATAAGTAGGATCATAAAACACCCTAATATATTGAAGTTATCTCCAGAACCCCCTGAACTATTTAAAAAGTTTAAAGACCTGCTACATTGGTCTAACAAAAGTGATGATACACATACAACAATCAACACACATGAGTATCTGTAGGACATTCAATGATATTATTAATCAGAACAACATATCATATCACTAAATTCAACATAACAACCTGTAAAATAAAGGATTAAATCACCACAAGTCTCAAATCAAGCAAGTTGAGCATATTACGCATTGTTTATACAAGTTATCAACCCGAAGTATTTATAGTCATTATAACGACATGTCAACCTGTACATCACACATACTGTGCAGGTTGCCCATTACATAAAAGTCATCATAACACATAGTTACATCTGTTCTTACACAAAAGTAAATAAAGTTTTTCATTCTCAACAGTCCTACCAAAATCATATCATATTCTCCATACAGATTTACTTTGGATTGATCACCTGAGAACTTTGAGAGCAAGGATCTTGAGTTTCCTATGCAAATTGAAGTTCAGCCCTCTCTCCCTCTCCTGCTATCACCTGCAATGTTCATAAAACCAACATTAATTTAACACATATCAACCTTGAAGATAAATTACCAACTTACGTGGTTTATATTCATATATCTTGAAGATACATTTCTTTTGTCTTTACTCTTGGATTGTTTTAGTTGCTCCAGTGCTTTGATTAAGCATGCTCTGCATAAATATGATTCAATCACACATTGAAAACATAATTACATATGATTTATTCATATAAAACAATTATAAATTTAGATTACAAAGTACCTCATCTAAGATATTAAAAGTTGATGTGAAATCCTCAATTTTTCCTCCAATAGTAATTCCATGACCCCCTCCAGTCGTAATCAAGAAATCATTGGAGATTACACTTCCAAGATATGACCCTCCCCTACTTATGACATCAAATTTTGCAGTAGTAATTCCCTTTCCACTAGAGCCTCCTCTCCTACATTGTTTCCCCTCCCTCTACTGAATCACCTTCTCTACTGACTGTAGATCACCTAGAGGGGGGGGGGGAATAGATGATGGCTAATCTAAATGGTCACTTAATGACAAATAATGCGAAATTAAAAACTATAATGACCTAAACAAAACTCTTACACTAAACACCACGTATAACACAAGAGTGTTGCCGAATTCCCCGTGAAGGGCTCTGGACAAACTCCTCTAGATTCCCCTTGATAAGGGTTGAGGTGCCGCGTTGGCTCTCTTGGTTGAATACAAGTGTTAGCAAACAATCCCAAGCAAGTATATCAATAAGCACACAATATATCAAGCATGTAAAGATAAGACAAGTAATAGCATGCAAGATATAAACAAGAGAAAGAGAGAGAGAGAGAGAGAGTGAGCAATCGCAAACACAAGGATTTGTTTCGAGGTTCGAGCACACTTGCTCTACATCCCCGCCTTCGACACACGGAGGATTTCCACTATGCTTGATCCCAATGGATCACTCCTCGGTGCCGCAACACCTACAAGCCCTCGGACTCTCTAGTCCCGTACACACCGCAAGCTCTCTAGCTCGCCGAGGCCGCACCTCAAACAACAAGTTCGCACCCGAACTCGAAACACCGCAGACACACACGTCCGCCTCCTCAAAGTACAAGAAAGAACTCTTGGTGATCACAACACTTTGATCACCTAAAAACAATCTCACTACAACACTCCTATAAGATGAATAGCAATGGATAGCTCAAGTGTATGTGTGAGAAAAACAAGGAAAGAGATGGTGGAGGAAAACTCAAAGAAAATCTCTTTTAACACTCTTGATAAACTCTCCTTTTGATTGGAAATATTTGCCCTCAATTTTGTGGAGAAAAACCTCTTAAAAGAGTAGGAAAAAACTGGCTCTAAAAGTCTCCAAAAATCTTAATCAAAACAGCCCCAATTGCCCCATTTTATAGAGTCTGGAAAACTAGCCGTTGGGGTCTGTCCGGCCTGACGGTCGACCGCCAACGGTCAGAAATCCGACCGTTGGGGCTGCGGTCGACCGGCTCGGTCGACCGAACCTCTGGAACAGAGAGCAGACTCTCTGTCGGTCGACCGATCCGGTCGACCGAGGTTTTACAGAGAGCAGAAGCTCTCTGGCGGTCGACCGGTTCGGTCGACCGACCCTCCAGTGCACAAAGGCGTGCACGCTGTGTACGTCGGTCGCCGTGACAGTCGGCCGACTTCAAGCTGCGGTCGACCGTCCCGGTCGACCGGCTGAAGCCTGGTCAGGGATTTTGGGAAATAAAAGTTAAGTCATTTTGGTTCAATTAAATCCATAAATTCACAGAAAATCTACAAAAATAGTTTTACCAATATAATTTGATAAACAAACATGCTTGCACAAAATCAAGGCATGTTACAAATGATTTGGACTATTTTTGTAATATGGAAAATTGGCTCAAATTAAAAACGGTATTTTCCAAACTTGATTTTTCCAAACTTTGTTTTTCCAAACATATTCAAATACAAAAACAAGATATTTAAACACCTTTGAAAGCATAGGGTGTATGGATATGATCCACTACACAAACATGGTGAAATATCTATGTTTTTGATATTAGCTTAAACATGGTTTTGGATAAGACATGTATATAAGAAATTCCAAAAAATCAAAATGTATTTTTCCAAAGTAAAATTTCTTTTATAAAAACAAACTAAAAACAGAGTGTGTGTATATGTACTTGAGCAATCCACCAACTACTCTATCCTTTACATTTTATCTAAAAACAAAATCTTCTAAAAAAAAAACCTAGACACAAGTCTTCATCTTCTTGAAGTCTTCACTTGAAGCCTTCTTGACTTGGTCCAAACACCGTGCTAGCTCCAAAACTTGACTTCAAATCCTTTGTTGAAGCTATGCACCTACTAAGATCTTGATCATAATTCTGTCACTAATTAAACATAAGACCATTAGTACAATAATTACATGAGTTAATCATCATCAAAACTAGAGTGATGGACCTTCGGGCCAACAATCTCCCCTTTTTGATGATGACAAAACTCATGGAGTTATATATGCATGGATTAAAGTAAAGCTTCAAGGAAGCTCCCCCTTAACTCATGCATAACAAATAAATAATAAATATGCAATGTATGCTCATAAACATGTATGCAAATGTAGGAGTAAACATGCTAATCAAGCATAAACAAAAAAACACAAAATCTTTTTCTCCTATTTGCAAAAACAAACATATATGCATAAACATAAATTCTTTTACCAAAAGTAAGAAAAACATGCATATATCTCAAATACTTCTCCCCCTTTTGTCAATCATCAACAAAGGGGTTAAAGTAAAAACAAATCATCAAATTTTTCTCCCCCTATTTGTTGGAAACAAAGACCCAATGAAAGGGGTAAACCATAAAAGGTTAAATGCAATATACATTCATGAAGAGGAAGACGCTAAGTTAGCTTCCCTACACATATGCATTACATGAAGAAAGGATGACAAGCCCCAATTCACATAACACATATTATGTAATGCATACGAGGAGATGTGAAGCTCCCCCTACACACGTGTACCACATAAAGAAGAGTTGTCAAGCTCCTCAATATACAATACACTCAACATGAATCTATATGTAGAAGAGATGTTAAGCTCTCCTTGCATATAGGCAAATACAACTCAAAACATTTTTTTTAAATTTTTCTTTATTAAAACAAATTTTGAGATATCAATAAACTTAATTTTTTTAATTTTGATACCAATTTTAAAACATAATGCATAAGCTTAAAAAGTTTGAAGTAAGCTTAGCATAAACAAAGTTTGTGGTTTTAAACATGTAAATCAATTTTAACTCAAGCACAATAACTCATATATATGTATGAAAAATGAGTATACCAATTGAAATTGATATATACATATATAAGAAAACAAATATGAGTATATACAAAAATAGAGTCAAATTGATACCAATTGAAATGATTCAATGATACCAATTGAAACAATAATAGGATCATGTGTATATCTCATAAACATTGAAGAATAAATAATTAGTTAAATTAATTTTAAAAAACTAGTTAAAGATCCTTCAAAACATGAAATCAAAACATATGTATTTCATGAATCATACCTAATACACAAGAATTGACACTCGATCTATAAAGCTCAAAAATATGTTCATGAATCAAAGTCATGACAAAACAAATGAAGTAGAGTGTACAAGAATAAGGTATATAGCATTTGTTGGCCCGAAGGCCCATCACTCTAGTTTTGATGATGATCAACTCATGTAGTTATAATACTAATGATCTTGTGTTTAATTAGTAACAGATTTTTGATCAAGATCTTAGTAGGTGCATAGCTTCAACAAAGGATTTGAAGTCAAGTTTTGGAGCTAGCACGGTTTGATCCAAGAGCCATTGGATTGTGTTTGGACCAAGTCAAGAAGATGAGAAGGCTTCAAGTGAAAACTTCAAGAAGATGAAGACTTGAGTCTAGGTTTGTTTTAGTAAGATTTATTTTTAGTTAAAATGTAAAGGATAGAGTAGTTGGTGGATTGCTCAAGTACATACACACACACACTCTTGATAGTCTTGTTTTTACAAAAGATTTTCAATTTTAAAAATACATGTTTGGATTTTGGTTTTCAAGTTTACATATCTTTTAACCAAACCATGTTTAGTGCTTATTGTCAAAAACATAGATATTTCACCATGTTTGTGTAGTGGATCATATCCATACACCCTATGCTTTAAAAGTTGTTTAAATATCTTGTTTTTGTTTCTAGTGAAGTTTTGGAGAACAAGTTTTAGAAAAATCAAGTTTTGGAAAATACTATGTTAGTTTTGAATCAATATTTCCAACTTACAAAAATAGTCCAAATCATTTGTAACATGCCTTGATTTTGTGCAAGCATGTTTGTTTATCATAGTATATTGGTAAAACTATTTTTGTAGATTTTTTATGTATTTTTATGGGATTTTATTTTGAATCAAAAAGACCAAGTTTTTAATCCCTAGTTCAGACCTGTACTGGCTTCAGCCGGTCGACCGACCCAGTCGACCGACATGCACAGACGTGCACGCCAGTTCTGGCAGGAGGGTCGGCTGACCGACCCGGTCGACCGTCCAGAGAGCTCTGCTCTCTGGAAAGGCCCCGGCCGACTGAGCGGTCGACCGGACAGAGAGACTTGCTCTCTGTATCCTGTCTCGGTCGACCGACCGGTCGACCGATGGCTCAACCGGTCTGAAATATGACCGTTGGCCGGTCGGTCGGACGGTCGACGGACAGGCCTGACAGGCCCCAACGGCTAGTTTTTGGAGCCCTATAAATTGGGCCATTTGGGGCTGTTTTCTCCAAGATTTTCAAGTGGATTTTTCACCAGTTTTCCAACTCTTTTAAGAGGTTTTCTCCACTTGTTTTAGATCAAATATTTCCAATCAAAAGGAGAGTTTTATCAAGAGTGATTAAAAGAGATTTTCTTGAGTTTTTCCTCCACCATTCTCATCCTTGTTTTCTCACAAATACTTGAGCCATCCATTGCTATATCTACCTATAGGGATTTGTTGTGAGAGGATTTTAGGTGATCAAGAGTTGTGATCACCAAAGTTCATCTTCGTTTCTTTGAGGAGGCGGACGGTGTGTTCGCATTGTTTCGGGTCCTAGTGGGGACTCGGTGTTTCGAGTTCGGGTGCGAACTCCTTGTTTGAGGTGCGGCCTCAGCGAGCCGGTGGGCTTGCGGTGTGTACGGACTAGGGAGTCCGAGAGTTGTAGGTGTTGCGGCACCGAGTAATCCGGTGGGATCGATTTTAGTGGAAATCCTTCTTGTGTCGAAGGCGGGGAGTTAGAGCAAGTGTGCTCGAACCTCGAAACAAATCCCTTGTGTTTGCGATTGCTCACTCTCTCTCTCTCTTTGTCTCTTGTTTATATCTTGCATACTTTTATTGTGTTTATCATTATATGCTTGATATTCATTTGTGCTTTAATTGTTATATGCTTGGGGATTGTTTGCTAGCACTTGTATTTAACCAAGAGAGCCAACGCGGCACCTCAACTCTTATCTAGGGGAATCTAGAGGAGTTTGTCCAGAGCCCTTCATGGGGAATTCGGCAACACTCTTGTGTTATACGTGGTGTTTAGTATAAGAAGTTTAATTAGGTCATAATAGTTTTAATTCCGCATTATTTGGCATTTAGTGACCATTAGATTAGCCATCACCTATTCACCCCCTCTAGGTGAACCTTCAATTGGTATCAGAGACAGTGCTCTGAATTTGGGTCTTACAACCTAGAGTTAAAGATCCTCATTTTTAGGCTAATCACAATATTTTGTACGCACACCATGGACTTCATGTCACCACCCACTTTTGACATTCTTAACATCCAAATTTGGAAGGTTAAGATGTCTTTGTACCTCAAGGCCCTAGGCATTCATGTTTATCTTGCTACCACTAATGATTCATATGTTAATAATAGCAAGTATATTGAGGCTAACTCAAAGGCCATTCATGCTTTGAAAAGTACCCTAAATGATGATTATTTATCTAGGGTTTCTAACATTGATTCGGCTTTTGTAGCATGGAACATCATCACCTTTCTTGGCGAAAAAGATCTATATTATGCGGGGAGCGATTCGGACGTTGGAAGCAACACCTCCAACTTGTGCTATATGGTCCAAGGGGATAACCCCCTTGAGGTAACTACCGAATCTGAGGTAGATGAGGATAACATGTCATATGATGAGCTTACCACTTTTTGTCAACTGCTACTTGAGAAATATGACATGATTAAGAAAGATAATAAAAATTTGAAAAAGAAACTTGATTGCATGCATATAGAACATGATTCATTTAGAAGTAACATTGCATGCTTAGAAAAAGAAAAAGAAGATTTGAAAAATGAAAATGTTTCCTTGATGTCCAAATTAAATGATCTTTATGAAGGAAACACATCTTTGAAAAATAAAATTGTTTTGGTAGAAAAACAAAAGGAAGCGTTTTTCAAGAAAATAACTCTTTAAAAAGGAAAATTTTTGAAAATGAAAAAGAAAATATTTCAAAAAAGAATAAGAAAATTATTTCACAATCTCATCATGCTTTACATGCCACCATTGATGAAAATGAGATTAAATTTTTGAAAAATAAAATTAATAGTTTGAGCTCTACCTTAAGCACATGTGCATTTAACCATACTAGATTGGAGTCTATGTTTTCAAAGAAACAAGCTCCACATGTTCATGCACATCATCATCATCATGCATATGCTTATGTTACACGCCACGATCATACACATACACATAAGCATCCTAAGGTGTACAAATGTACACATTGTAGCCGCAAAGGCCATTTAGCAAATTTTGTTATGATAAGATAATGCTTTAAATTTTGCTAATAAAAATTTTTGGGTTCCTTATAAGACTAACCGCCAAGGACCCAAAAGAAAATGGGTACCAAAACCCCCACCTTGTGTTTTTGATGTAGGTGAGGGCTCTCACACGACGTGAGAGGGATGGTGCCTTGATGGTGGATGCACTTGGACTTGATGGACACATATATGGATGCATCACTATCAAGGAGGTTTGGTGGGACAACCACCATGTTTGGAGTTTTGGAACATAGTTCCTTGGTTTGGTAACTATTTCTAAACTCCTAGTTTCTTTACATGCCTATTCATTTTTGACATCATATAGCATGTTCATGTTTCTGTGCTTCATGTGGTAAATACTAGTTTAAATGTAGTTTTTATCAAACTTGTATTTATACATGTACAAATAGTGAGAACAAATTGATTCAATATGTTTGCA
This sequence comes from Agave tequilana, assembly GCA_038442645.1. Lineage (NCBI taxonomy): Eukaryota > Viridiplantae > Streptophyta > Magnoliopsida > Asparagales > Asparagaceae > Agave > Agave tequilana. The sequence goes on from JAVJIF010009923.1 coordinate 35,648, forward strand.
CTTCATGCTCATTTGTACCCACTATATGCACATGTATAGGCTAGTTTTGATGATTCTTTCATTTACACTTGTTTTGCCTATTTTCATGTTTTACTTCATGTATATGCATTTTTATTCAAATCCAATAAATATACATGTATATCCTTCATGAGTCTCTTGCCTTCATGCAAATACCTTTAATAGACTCTTTTATGTTTGAGATATGTATGCATATTGTTAGATTTAGATAAATCATACATATACCTAGAAGTTTGTTTTGTTTTAATGAAAAATAAATTTTCATGTTTTGTTTGATAAAATAAAATTAATAACTTGTTTTGATCATTCTGAGCCTTAATGACTATTTTCATGAAAATGCTATATACATGATTCTTGTACACTCATACTTCATTTGTTTTGTCATGACTTTGATTCATGAACACTTTTATGAGCTTAATCGATTTTGAGTGTCATTTCTTGTGTATTAGGTATGATTCATGAAAAACATACGATTTGGTTTCATGTTTTTGAAGGATCTTTAACTAGTTTTTCAAAAATTAATTTAACTAGTTATTTATTCTTCAATGTTTTATGAGATATACACATGACCCTATTATTGTTTCAATTGGTATCATTGAATCATTTCAATTGGTATCAATTTGACTCTATTTTTGTATATACTCATATTTTGTTTTTCTTATATATGTATGTATCAATTTCAATGATATACTCATTTTTCATACATATATATGAGTTATTTGTGCTTGAGTTAAAATCGATTTACATGTTTAAAAGCACAAACTTTGTTTATGCTAAGCTTACTTCAAACTTTTTAAGCTTATGCATTATGTTTTAAAATTGGTATCAAAAATTAAAAATTATGTTTATTTGATATCTCAAGATTTGTTTTATTAAGAAAAATTCAAAATTTTGTTTTATAAGAAAAATCAAAGGATTTTTGAGTTGTATTGCCTATATGCAAGGAGAGCTTAACATCTCTTCTACATATAAATTCATGTTGAGTGTATTGTATATTGAGGAGCTTGACAACTCTTCTTTATGTGGTACACGTGTGTAGGGGGAGCTTCACATCTCCTCTTATGCATTACATAATATGTGTTATGTGAATTGGGGCTTGTCATCCCTTCTTCATGTAATGCATATGTGTAGGGAAGCTAACTTAGCATCTTCCTCTTCATGAATGTATATCGCATATAACCTTTCTTGATTGATTTGGTTTACCCCTTCTTTGGTTCTTTGTTTCGGACAAAAAGGGGGAGAAAAATTTGATGATTTTGTTTTACTTTAACCCCTTTGTTGATGATTGACAAAAGGGGAGAAGTATTTGAGATATATGCATGTTTTCCTTACTTAAGGGGAAGTAGTATTTGTGTTTATGCATATATGTATTGTTTTGCAAATTGGAGAAAAAGAATTTGATTTGTTTTATGCTTGTTAGCATGTTTATCTTCTTGATTTGCATACATGTCATGTGCTTCATTTCCATATTATATTGTTTATGTGTTATGCATGAGTTAAGGGGGAGCTTCTTTGAAGCTTTACTTTAATCCATGCATATATAACTTCATGAGTTTTGTCATCATCAAAAAGGGGGAGATTGTTTGCCCGAAGGCCCATCACTCTAGTTTTGATGATGATCAACTCATGTAGTTATAATACTAATGATCTTGTGTTTAATTAGTAACAGATTTTTGATCAAGATCTTAGTAGGTGCATAGCTTCAATAAAGGATTTGAAGTCAAGTTTTGAAGCTAGCACGGTTTGATCCAAGAGCCATTGGATCGTGTTTGGACCAAGTCAAGAAGATGAGAAGGCTTCAAGTGAAGACTTTAAGAAGATGAAGACTTGAGTCTAGGTTTGTTTTAGTAAGATTTGTTTTTAGTTAAAATGTAAAGGATAGAGTAGTTGGTGGATTGCTCAAGTACATATACACACACACACACTCTTGATAGTCTTGTTTTTACAAAGATTTTCAATTTTAGAAAATACATGTTTGGATTTTGGTTTTCAAGTTTACATATCTTTTAACCAAAATCATGTTTAGTGCTTATTGTCAAAAACATAGATATTTCACCATGTTTGTGTAGTGGATCATATCCATACACCCTATGCTTTAAAAGTTGTTTAAATATCTTGTTTTTGTTTCTAGTGAAGTTTTGGAGAACAAGTTTTAGAAAAATCAAGTTTTGAAAAATTCTATGTTAGTTTTGAATCAATATTTCCAATTTACAAAAATAGTCCAAATCATTTGTAACATGCCTTGATTTTGTGCAAGCATGTTTGTTTATCATAGTATATTGGTAAAACTATTTTTGTAGATTTTTTATGTATTTTATGGGATTTTATTTTGAATCAAAAAGACCAAGTTTTTAATCCCTAGTTCAGACCTGTACTGGCTTCAGCCGGTCGACCGACGTGCAGAGACGTGCACACCAGTTCTGACAGGAGGGCCGGCCGACCGACCCGGTCGACCGTCCAGAGAGCTCTGCTCTCTGGAAAGGCCCCGGCCGACCTAGCGGTCGACCGGACAGAGAGACTTGCTCTCTGTATCCTGTCTCGGTCGACCGACCGGTCGACCGATGGCTCAAACGGTCTGAAATATGACCGTTGGCCGGTCGGCCGGACGGTCGACCGACAGGCCTGACAGGCCCCAACGGCTAGTTTTTGGAGCCCTATAAATTGGGCCATTTGGGGGCTATTTTCTCCAAGATTTTCAAGTGGATTTTTCACCAGTTTTCCCAACTCTTTTAAGAGGTTTTCTCCACTTGTTTTAGAGCAAATATTTCCAATCAAAAGGAGAGTTTATCAAGAGTGATTAAAAGAGATTTTCTTGAGTTTTCCCTCCACCATTCCCATCCTTGTTTTCTCACAAACACTTGAGCCATCCATTGCTATATCTACCTATAGGGATTTATTGTGAGAGGATTTTAGGTGATCAAGAGTTGTGATCACCAAAGTTCATCTTCGTTTCTTTGAGGAGGCGGACGGTTGTGTTCGCATTATTTCGGGTCCTAGTGGGGACTCGGTGTTTCGAGTTCGGGTGCGAACTCCTTGTTTGAGGAGCGGCCTCGGCGAGCCGGTGGGCTTGCGGTGTGTACGGACTAGGGAGTCCGAGAGTTGTAGGTGTTGCGGCACCGAGTGATCCGGTGGGATCGATTTTAGTGAAAATCCTTCGTGTGTCGAAGGCGGGGATGTAGAGCAAGTGTGCTCGAACCTCGAAACAAATCCCTTGTGTTTGCGATTGTTCACTCTCTCTCTCTCTCTCTCTTTGTCTCTTGTTTATATCTTGCATACTTTTATTGTGTTTATCATTATATGCTTGATATTCATTTGTGCTTTAATTGTTATATGCTTGGGGATTGTTTGCTAACACTTGTATTTAACCAAGAGAGCCAACGCGGCACCTCAACCCTTATCTAGGGGAATCTAGAGGAGTTTGTCCAGAGCCCTTCACGGGGAATTCGGCAACACTCTTGTGTTATACGTGGTGTTTAGTGTAAGAAGTTTAATTAGGTCATAATAGTTTTAATTCCGCATTATTTGGCATTTAGTGACCATTAGATTAGCCATCACCTATTCACCCCCCCTCTAGGTGAACCTTCAGCATTTTCATGAAAATAGTCATTAAGGCTCAAAATGATCAAAACAAATTATTCATTTTATTTTATCAAACAAAACATGAAAATTCATTTTATTAAAAACAAAACAAACTTCTAGGTATATGTATGATTTATCTAAATCTAACAATATGCATACATATCCCAAACATAAAAGAGTCTATTAATAGTATTTGCATGAAGGCAAGAGACTCAAAATGGATATACATGTATATTTTTTAGATTTGAACAAAATTACATATACATGAAGTAAAACATGAAAATTGGCAAAACAAGTATAAATGAAAGAATCATCAAACTAGGCTATACATGTGCATATAGTGGGTACAAATGAGCATGAAGTGCAAACATATATAAATCAATTTGTTGCTCACTATTTGTACATGTATAAATCTAAGTTTTAATAAAAACTACATTTACCATGTATATACCACATGAAGCACAAAACTACATAAAACATGAACATGCAATATGATATTATGAAAATAAAAGTATGTACATAAATTAAGAGTTTAGAAATAGTTACCAACTAGGGAACTATGTTCCAAATCTCCAAACATGGTGGTTGTCCCATCAAAACTCCTTGATAGCGGTGCATCAAATGTATGTCCTTGTAGTCCATGCAACCACCACCAAGACACCAAATCTCTCACGTTGTGTGAGAGCCCTCACCTACATCAAATACACAAGTGGGGGTTTTGGTACCCATTTTCTTTTGCGTCCTTGAGGGTTAGTCTTGTAAGGCACCCAAAAATTTTTGTTAGCAAAATTTAAATGATTAATCTTATCATAACAAAACTTTGCTAAGTGGCCTTTGCGGCCACAATGTGTACACTTGTACACCTTAGGATGCTTATGTGTGTGAGTATGATCATGACGTGCAACATAAGCATATGCATGATGATGATGTGCATGAATGTGTGGAGTTTATTTCTTTGAAAACATAAACTCCAACCTAGAATGATTAAATGCACATGAGCTCAAAGTGGAGCTCAAACAATTAATCCTATTTTTCAAAATATTAATCTCACTATTATCAATTGTGGCATGTAAAGCATGGTGAGATTGTGAAACAATTTTCTTTTTCTTTTTAGAAAAACTTTCCTTTTCTTTTTCACAATTTTTTCTTTTTAAACAAGAGTTTTCTTGAAAAACAACTTCTTTTTGTTTTTCCACCAAAATAATTTCATTTTTCAAATTACTGTTTCCTTCACATAAATCATTCAATTTGGACATTAAGGAAACATTCTCATTTTTCAAAATCTCATTTTCTTTTTCAATGCATGCAACCTTTTTTCTAAATGAATCATTTTCTTTATGCATGCAATCAAATTTCTTTTTCAAATTTTTATTTTCTTTTCTTAACATGTCATATTTCTCAAGTAATTGTTGGCAAAATGAAGTAAGCTCATCATATGACATGTCTTCATCATCTAACTCGGATTCGGTGTTTACCTCAAGGGGGTTATCCCCTTGGACCATATAGCACTTGTTGGAGACGTCACTTCCAACATCCGAGTCACTCCCCGCATAGTATTGATCATTTTCGCCAAGGGAGAGGAGGGTATTCCAAACTACAAAAGCCGAATCAAGATTAGCAACCCTAGATAAATAAACATCATTTAGGGTAGATCTTAAAGCGTGTAGGGCTTTTGAGTTAGCCTCAATATACTTGCTATTGTTAATATATGAATCATTAGTGGTAGCAAGATAAACATGAATGCCTAGGGCCTTGAGGTACAAAGACATCTTAACCTTCCAAATTTGGATGTTAAGAATGTCAAACAAGGGTGGTGACATGAAGTCCATGGTGTGTGTAGAAATATTGTGATTAGCCTAAAAAGAGGATCTTTAACTCTAGGTTGTAAGACCCAAATTCAGAGCACTTGGCTCTGATACCAATTGAAGGTTCACCTAAAAGGGGGGTGAATAGGTGATGGCTAATCTAAATGGTCACTTAATGACAAATAATGCGGAATTAAAAACTATAATGACCTAAACAAAACTCTTACACTAGACACCACGTATAATACAAGAGTGTTGCCGAATTCCCCGTGAAGGGCTCTGGACAAACTCCTCTAGATTCCCCTTGATAAGGGTTGAGGTGCCGCGTTGGCTCTCTTGGTTGAATACAAGTGTTAGCAAATAATCCCAAGCAAGTATATCAATTAAGCACACAATATATCAAGCATGTAAAGATAATGACAAGTAAGATATAGCAAGATACAAGAGAAAGAGAGAGTGAGCAATCGCAAACACAAGGGATTTGTTTCGAGGTTCGAGCACACTTGCTCTACATCCCCGCCTTCGACACACGAAGGATTTCCACTATGCTTGATCCCAATGGATCATTCCTCGGTGCCGCAACACCTACAAGCCCTCGGACTCTCTAGTCCCGTACACGCCGCAAGCTCTCTAGCTCGCCGAGGCCGCACCTCAAACAACAAGTTCACACCCGAACTCGAAACACCGCGGACACACACGTCCGCCTCCTCAAAGTACAAGAAAGAACTCTTGGTGATCAAAACACTTTGATCACCTAAAAATAATCTCACTACAACACTCCTATAAGATGAATAGCAATGGATAGCTCAAGTGTATGTGTGAGAAAAACAAGGAAAGAGATGGTGGAGGAAAACTCAAAGAAAATCTCTTTTAACACTCTTGATAAACTCTCCTTTTAATTGGAAATATTTGCCCTCAATTTTGTGGAGAAAAACCTCTTAAAAGAGTAGGAACAACTGGCTCTAAAAGTCTCCAAAAATCTTAATCAAAACAGCCCCCAAATGCCCGATTTTATAGAGTCTGAAAAACTAGCCGTTGGGGTCTGTCAGGCCTGACGGTCGACCGGGTCGGTCGACCGCCAACGATCAGAAATCCGACCGTTGGGGCTGCGGTCGACCGGCCCGGTCGACCGAACCTCTGGAACAGAGAGCAGACTCTCTGTCGGTCGACCGATCCGGTCGACCGGGGTTTTCCAAAGAGCAGAAGCTCTCTGGCGGTCGACCGGCTCGGTCGACCGGCCCTCCAGTGCACAAAGGCGTGCACGCTGTGTACGTCGGTCGACCGTGACGGTCGGCCGACCTTAAGCTGCGGTCGACCATCCCAGTCGACCGGCTGAAGCTTGGTCAGGGATTTTGGGAAATAAAAGTTAAGTCATTTTGGCTCAATTAAAATCCCACAAATTCATAGAAAATCTACAAAAATAGTTTTACCAATATACTTTGATAAACAAATATGCTTGCACAAAATCAAGGCATGTTACAAATGATTTGGACTATTTTTGTAATATGGAAAAATTGGCTCAAATTAAAAACGGTATTTTCCAAACTTGATTTTTCCAAACTTTGTTTTTCCAAAACATCTTCAAATACAAAAACAAGATATTTAAACACCTTTGAAAGCATTGGGTGTATGATATGATCCACTACACAAACATGGTGAAATATCTATGTTTTTGACATTAAGCTTAAACATGGTTTTGGATAAGACATGTATATAAGAAATTTCAAAAAACCAAAGGTATTTTTCCAAAGTAAAAATTCTTTTATAAAAACAAACTAAAAACAAGAGTGTGTGTGTATATGTACTTGAGCAATCCACCAACTACTCTATCCTTTACATTTTATCTAAAATAAAATCTTCTAAAAAAATAAACCTAGACACAAGTCTTTATCTTCTTGAAGTCTTCATTTGAAACCTTCTTGACTTGGTCCAAACACTGTGCTAGCTCCAAAACTTGACTTCAAATCCTTTGTTGAAGCTATGCACTTACTAAGATTTTGATCATAAATCTGTCACTAATTAAACACAAGATCATTAGTACAATAACTACATGAGTTAATCATCATCAAAACTAGAGTGATGGGCCTTCGGGCCAACAGTGACTTCACCCCCTCTACCTCTTCCCCTTTTTTGTACTAGAAGTCTCCACTTGGCTTTTACATGTACATTTGTGCTTATCTCAATTGACACATTTGCAGTGGCGCCTCCTTCATCTCCAAGTGCATTTGTTGTCTTTTGTTTCTTCCGTGTCCTTCCTCCTTTATTTCCATTTGGGACCTTTACAATTTTATGGATATGTAGATTCTTATATGTACGTGCATTGTGACCCATCTCTTGAAAATTAGAACACTTGATCACTGCCGAACTTTGCCCACAGCCTCTTTATTTTTTGGCTCTTTAGGACCCTTTTTTCTAACCTTTTTTGGCCTACATGGCCCTCTCTTATAAGTTGGGGAAGAATATGAGTGTATTCAACTCTGTCCCCGGTTGAGAAATCAGAGATTGTTCATAAGCCAGCTTATATTTCTCTGTACTGTACATGTCATGGATGTATGTCAATGTCCCTCCTAATCTCTCTAATACATGCTACGACATGCCTACAAGGTATTTTTTGTCAAGTTCCATTCATTGCAATTACATATTCTTGTAACTCCCTGATCCTTGATGTACATATCACAATATCAGTATTCGATACGCTTATAAAGTTGATTTGAACTTTTTGATAGTCAGCTTGAATCTATTTCAGTTTTAGATATTATTTTCTAATATTTTAGGTTTTTCAGAATTTTCTAGAATTTTTCTGGATTATTTTGAAAAATCTCCGAAATCGTTATCGATCGGTACCGATAATGGGCTCTATGATTTTTAATTCACAAATTGGATTAAATTTCAAGAATCTATTTTCAAATTATTCTTTAAAATCATGTTTTATACTTTAAGATATTTTTGGAGATTTTTTTGAATTTATCAAAAATCAGGTCAAACTGGTGTCGACCAGTGTCGGTGAAATATTCCAAGATTTTTAACTTAAAGTAGATAGAATTTCTTAAATTTGATTTCATATTACTTCTCAGCGTAATATTTTTCTATTTCATATAATTTTTGGGAGCCGTTTGGAGCTAGACAAATTTTTACTGAATAAAATAATATTAATTAAATAATATTAAATTCTTTTTCTATTTTTCTTCTTTCTCTTTCCCAAGCTTCCCCACTGCCATTACCCATCGCCTCCCTCTCTTTCTTTTTTACTTTCCTTTACTCTCTCTCTTTCTCTTATCTTTCTCTCTCCTCCTAATAAACTCTCCCCCTTTCCCTTGCTCTCTCTATTTCACCTCTCTCTCTCTATTTCTTCCCTCTCTCTTTGTCACTGTATCTCTCCCCCTCATTCTCTAGATTCTCTACACAGGGAAGCCAGGCCCGTCCACCTCCTTGCATGTGGTAGGCCGGCGCGCCACCGAGCAACACCCCTTCCCTCCTTTTCCTCCTCATTCTCCTTTTCCTCTTCTCTTCTCCTTCTTCTTCCTCCTGTGCTCCTCTCTCTCTCTCTTTATCTCTCTTTCTCTCTCTCTCTCTCTCATTCTATCTTTCTTTTCTCCTCTCATTTTTTGCTTACGGAGCCACCTCCGACGGCTCTCCCTCGCCGCGAGCGGCCCTTCCTCGCCGCCGACCAGCTTAGCTGGCCGGCCTGGCCACAATGAATCGCAGCGGAAGCAGTTGCTGCTGCCGCTGCTACTGTTGTTATTGGTATTGGTTCACAACCCATAAAGGGTGTGAACCCGAATCCATTAACCTTATTAAGTTGGGTTTATACCCATAAACCCATTAACCCATATTCATATAAGTTAATTGGGTTTGGGTTTCGAACGTGAATCCGACCCGTTAACAACCCAAGCCCGATTCATTATAAAGGAAACTTTGCATAAAAACCTAAATTTTTTTCTATTTTTTTCTTCTTTCTTTCCCCACCACCATTACCCACCTCCATTCCCTCTCTTTCTTTTTACTTTCCTTTACTCTCTCTTTCTCTCTCCTCCTAGTAAACTCTCTCCCTCTCCCTTTCTCTTTCTATTTCTCTTCCCTCTCTTTTTCTTCCCTCTCTCTTTCTCAATGTCTCTCTCTTCCTCACTCTCTCTATTCTCAGCCCAGGAAGGCCAGACCCGCCTACGGCCTTGCCGCTGGCAGGTCGGTGTGCTCCGGTGGCCAACGCGCCACCGGCGCCACCCTTCCCTCCTTTTCCTCCTCCTCTTCTCCTTCTTCTTCTTCTCTTCTCCTTCTTCTTCTTCCTATGCTTCTCTCTCTCTATCTCTCTTTCATTCTCTCGTTTTTTGCTCACGAAGATGCTGCTAGCGGCCCCCCTCGTCACCGCCGACCCTCCCTCGTCGCCAGCCAGCTCAGCTGGTCGTCCGGCCACGGTGAAGCGCAGCGCAAGCACTTGCTGCCACCGCTGCTGCTGTTGTTATTGCTATTTTGTCACAACCCATAAAGGGTGTGAACCCGAACCTGTTAACCTTATTGGGTTGGGTTTATACCCGTAAACCCATTAACCCATATTTATATAAGTCAAGGTTTGGGTTTCAAAGGTGAACCCGACCTGTTAACAACCTAAACTCGATTCATTATAAGGTAACTTTACATAAAAACCCTTCATAAATTATAATATTTACAAATTAGATATTTATATTACATATCTAACCCATGTTTATTGATTTTAGTGTCCGGAATTATCTTGAGCATCCGGTGTCCGACCTAGATGATTCTGGAACCGTCGCGATCATAAGAAAGAGAGCTACCTTCCCATAACCAGTTTGTGAGTGCTTTTCTTTTATAAATTATATTTCATTGTGTTTAATAAAATTTGTTAATTTTTTATTTAATAAATCTTAATTATTGGTAAATCATTATAAATATTGTTTAATAAAATGTAATTATCGATAAATCACTGTAATTAGAATAAACATGATTGTTCTTTAAACATAAGCGATAACATAATCATAATTTATTTTATTTCTTGATTTATTGTAAATAGATGAAATGTCTAAATATCGAGATTAATAAGTTAATAATTTTAATAATAAATTAGCTAATAAATTTATAATTAAAAAGAGATAATTATATATATATAATAATTTTGATGTCTATCATATTAATAATGTTGTAATCAATATTGTAATCATATTATAAATAAGATATCTGACACTTGGTTATGTAGTATAACCACCGTTACCAACCCACTGACAACACTGAGACAATACCCTTGTATTTTTGGGATATTGATATTGCACATGGATATATATATTTTGATAAACATTGTTATTGTATATACTTGTGGACATATCACACATATCCTATATCGCACTGATATTATTATTTTAATCATATCTTACCGTTACACAAATACTATTACATGTGACACCATTTATGTCCTCTTCATGTTACGCTGATATACGGATACACCAATTCACTGGATACTGTCATCATCGTTACTTGGATGCTCTGTACACAGTTATATCATGTTCTTACATCATTGTTACATGTATTCACTGGTATACATGCATTTATTATTTTTATATTCTTGTCATGTGGATCATCTTTCATATTACATAGATTATTGCTACATGTGATATTTTCGTTACTGGACATGAGTGCTGTTGATATGTGATGTGTAGAACTAAGTGCCACGTGGATTCAAGCCATGGGGCCACCTCTAGAATCCCATATCTCTCGTTTTCTATTTCCCGTTATCTTATTTTATGCTATCAACATAGCTTATGTCATGTTATCGTGTTACATATACCATGCATTGTACTTGTTCTTCATACACTGTGTACTTTAAATATAATAAATATAACTTAGAGATGGTGTTGGCCCAAAGGCCTATCACCCTAGTTTTAATGATGATCAACTCATGAAGTTATGTTTACTAATGATCTTGTGTTTAATTAGTGACAGATTCATTATCAAGATCTTAGTAGGTGCATAGCTCAACAAAGGATAAAATGTCAAGATTTGGAGCTAGCACGGTGTGATCCAAGGAGCTTTTGGATCAAGCTTGGACCAAGTCAAGAAGATGAGAAGCCTTCAAGTGAAGACTTCAAGAAGATGAAGACTTGTGTCTAGGTATAAGATTTTGTTTTTGTTTTAGATAAAATGTAAAGGATAGAGTAGTTGGTGGATTGCTCAAGTATACCATGCACACACACTCTTGATAGTTTTTGTTTTACAAAAGATTTTTTAGTTTAGAAAAGATTTTTCTTTGTGACAAAATACTATTTGTTTTTTTGATATTCATGTTTACATCTTTCAACCAAAATCATGTTTAGAGCTTAATGTCAAAAACTTAGATATTTCATCTTATTTGTGTAGTGGATCATATCCATACACACTATGCTTTAATGAGTTCAAAATATCTAGTTTTTGTTTGAAGATGTTTTGGAAAAACAGAGTTTAGAAAACATGTTTTGGAAAATACAGTTTTTATCATGAGCCAAATATTTCCAAGTTACAAAAATAGTCCAATCTTTTATAACATGCCTTGATTTTGTGCAAGCATGTTTGTATATCAAAGTATATTGGTAAAACTATTTTTGTAGATTTTTAAGTATTTTATGGGATTTTATTTGAGCCAAAAAGACTAACTTTTTAATCCCAGAAAACTGTTTCAGGCTTCAGATAAGTCGACTTGCTTCTTTTATAGTCGACTAATCCTGAAGTCGGTCAACCGGCTCGGTCGACCGACGTGCACAGATGTGCACGCCTTTGTGCACTGGAGGACGGCCGACCGTACGGGTCGACCGCTCAAGAGAGCTCTGCTCTCTGGAAAGTTCGGCCGACCGTACGGGTCGACCGACAGAAAGTTCGACTCTCTGCTCCAGTGGCTCGGTCGACCCGGGCGGTCGACCGTGGCTCCAACGGTCTGATTTCTGACCGTTGGCGGTCGACCGACCCGGTCGACCGGCAGCTCTGACAGAGCCCCAACGGCTAGTTTTCCAGACTCTATATAAAGGGTCATTTGGGGGCTGTTTTATATAAGATTTGGAGATTGTTTTAGAGCCAGTTTTTCTCACTCTTTTCAGAAGTTTTTCTCCACAAAATAGAGAGCAAATATTTCCTATCTAAAGGAAAGTTTTATCAAGAGTGTAACAGTGTTCTAAAAATCGGTTTCATTAATCGTGCGGTCCAACACTGAATAATGATTAATCGGATTAATCGGGGATTAATCGGAGATTAATCGAAATTGAGTTTTTTAACATATTTAATTATATTTATACTAAACTACATATGACTATATACAGTTAATTATTGAAAATGCTTTATAAACTATGTTATGATGAACAACAAGACAACATGAATAAATAATAAAAAATAAGTAAGAGAACTTATCTCTTCGCTTTAGTAATCCAAGTTTTTCAATTTCGCAACATAAATATAAATCAAACTTACCTGCAAATAAGATAAATAAAAAATTAGTCAATTTATCAATCAAAATAATGAAATCATAAACATCACAATTTAATAAATAACAGGTCATCTACTTACCTAGTACTTAATAAAAAAAGCATTATCAAGTATCAACACATCAACATCACAATATAAACATATGAAATGAAAAACATATGAAATCCTAATTAAGACAACACAGTTACACAAATATTCCAAGTTTCAAAATAACAAAAAATGTATTATAATCTCCAAACAATGCCTCCTCCATCTAGGCATCTACTAGACTACTAATCCTCATCATCATCTTCATAACGAACATCATCATCATCTAATACGGGTGAAGAAGCAGCATAATCATCAGAATCATTATTACCACCCTCATCCAAATTCTCTCCACTCACACCTTCCTCGACATCCTCAAGAATCTCAGCTTCCACCATACTAGAAGAGCTCCCTTGATCACCAATTATCCTTGATCTTCTTCTCTTATTCCTCCTATATGGGTTTTCATTAGCTCCACTAGCCTCGGCTACAAGAACCCATGAAAGACCCGAACCGGGAAAGATCTCTTCTTCGTCTTCATTCTCTCTTTCTTTAACTCTAGGATTTTTCCAATGAAGAGCCCTTGAATCATCAGGAGCAACGAGCACATCCTTGCTCTTCCCACTTTTTGACTTTGCTGTTCTTTTCTGTAACATTCTCCTATTGAATCTCACAAAAACAAGATCATTCAATCTCTTTGGATCTAGTCTATTCCTCTTCTTTGTATGTATCTGCACATTTAATATAAGAACATAAGTTAAGCATCATATAAACTATAAAGATAAATGAGTCAAACAACAAAAGTAGTGGAATAGATTATGATTATTAAATTTTACCCCCTCAAAAACACTCCAATTTCTTTCACATCCGGATGAGCTACTCGTCAAGCTTAGAATTTTAATTGCCATCTTTCGAAGATAAGGTGCCTCTCCTCCATAAAATCCCACCAATGAGCTACTCATGAAAATTGACACAATTAACAATTTTCTAATATTACAAGCTTTGAATAAATGTTTGGATATTAAACAAAAATAAAAAGACATACCTGGATTAAAATCATCTGTGCCATTAAAACTCTTCCATATCTCTCTCTGCCATTCCACTTCCCATAATTCCCGCTGCTGACTTGTATGCTTGAACCTCTTTAGAGCCAATTATATCATGATATTATACTCCTCGGGATAAAATTTGTCAATGCAATACATCAGTGCAGCCTTAACAGAGGTGTCTTCTTTGATTGTATTATCCTTATAATAATAATAAGGATTAAAATAGTAGGCTGTCAAGTGAAGTGGGCTATCAAGCCTATCCTTTGCCTTTTTCTCAATAATCTCAAGTATTGGACGGTAAACACTCTCTTTCCTATTGCAAGAAGCTTAATTTCATCCTTTGCATCCTGAAGCATGCCATAAACGAAACCCATTGAGGGCTTCTTATCTCCATCAACTATCCTCAGTAGCTTAAAAAGAGGAGTGTAAATTTTCATAAGCTGTTGTGCATCTCTCCAAAACACATCTGAATAAATGGTCTGCTTAACTGCTCTCCCTTTTACAGTACCTGACCATCTATTCTCATCCCAATCTGGTGATGAAACCATACTAGCCAATTGCATTTTCTTGTCGATAATACACCCAAGACTGAGAAAGGAAGTGGCAAATCTAGTCACTCCGGGACGAACCACTCTCTCTCCTATTTGTGAACTTCCGCATTAATGCAAGAGTGCTAATATGGGAATAAATAAACACTGAAATAGACCTTGCCTTCTCAATCACGGTCTTATACTTAGGAAGATTCCCGATATCTTCCAACATCAAGTCAATTGTGTGTGCAGCACAACTGCTCCAAAATATTCTCGGCCTCGTCGTTGCCAACATGTTTTTTGCCATCATATTGGAAGAGTGGTTATCTGTAACCACTTGGATCACATTTTCCTCATCAATCTCGTTAATGCAATCCTCGATCCACTTAAAAATATATGGTCCCGTATGTGGCTGATTGGAGTCCTCTATTGACTTGATGAAGCTTGTGCCCTCCTTACAATGCACACACAAATTCATCACGCTCCTATGAAGCCTATCGGTCCACCCATCTGTAAGAATACTGCATCCATATTCTTTCCAGGCCGCCCTCTGCTTGCTAAGATCATTATTCACCGTCTCATAAGCTTTTCTCAATAGAGGCACCCGCAACTGATATTGCTCGGTCCCTTGTAACCTGGCCCATGTTTGCCAACTGCTTCACAAAGAGATCAAACTCTTGGTCATCGAGTGCATTGAAAGGAATTGCCCTTGCATAACACCACATGCTCAAGTAATGATGTGCTAAGTCCCTCCACTTCTTTCTATCTCCTTCATTAATCACAGTTTGTTTCATCTTCCCATCACTAACCATCTTGTCCAAAGGCCCGAACACGTGAGGTTTTTTTGAGCCAACTGATGCAAACTCGGGTTCTTCAAACTCCCTTTCCTTTGAAATTTGCACCTCTTGTCTCATCTTGTTTTCTTCTTCCCGCTTTTCATTTTTCTTCCTGCGAGGTTCTTGTAAAGCTTGACTACAAATGGCCATATCTTCCGTGGTAGATTTTTCACAACCTTTGACATTGCCCAATTGCCAAGCAATGTGTTGTTTTATCCTATTGACTCCTCCTGTAAAACGTTTACCACATTTCTTGCATTCCACGTGATTATAAGAATCCGGTCTTGTCAACTTTCCATATTCCCACCCTATGTCTTTAGAGCCTAATGGCTTTTCAGGAATAGAACATGTCGGATTGCTAGAACTCATTGGACCTCTCACACTATCAGAATTAGAGGCCATTGATGACATGATATCCTACAAGGTTACAACAATTCAGAAGAATACACATTAATGATTAATCAACTGATTCAACTTAAATAATAAACATTTGAAATTTGAAAACTCAAGAATTGCAATTTGCAAGAACACCAAGAAACTACTTCAAATACTCTATCTATGCATTTTAAACTTGTTCATATCATCATCATGCCATGCATTTTAAACTTGTTCATTTTTATTGAACAATTACTAATTTACTAGCATTAACTTATTCACATTGATAAATCATAAATTGTCAAATTTATTTACTTATTTTGTGATTCAAATTGTTTGAATGTTTGTCTCAGCAGGTCAAGACTCAAGAGCGGCAAATTCTAGCAACAAAACAACAAAATACAACAGATTGGTCAAGAAATAGTGGTGTCGCATTGTCATAATGGTGGATTATGCTTGAATTGTATCTGTATGCTCTATAGTCTATATTGTGTATGTGTAATTATGTATATGAACAAGCTGCATATGAGACATAATGGCAGAGTGAATGAACTGTGAACATGTAAAAATTAGGTTGCTAGCCTATTTCTTATTTTCTATTTTGCTACATGTATACAGTATATATATATATGTATGTGTGTATCATATTAATCTATGAATCTATGATATATGCAATTATGCAAAAATGAGAGATTCTCTATTTGCTAAATCAAAGAGAGGGAGGCAGAATTAGAGAGAGAAGCAGATGCAGAGAGAAGCAGAGAAAGAGGCGCAGACTGCAGAGAGAGAGGAAAGCAGACCTCTCTATTTAGAATCAAACAGAGAGACAGAGAGAATCAGAGAGACACTGAGAGATAGAAGAAGCAAAGAGAGGAGCATCCGAGCATATACAGGTAGAGAGACTGAGAGAGAAAGAAGCAGAGAGAGAGATTTACCCCCGATCAGGCGATCACCACTGCCGATCACCACCTCCGACCACCACTGCCCTGCAAAAATTGAGAGAGAAGCGTGTGGGATTAAGAAACATATGAGAGAGAAAGAGAGAGAAGCAGAGAGAGAGAGAGAGACATACCTCGTTTCACACGGCCGAACACCTCAGCGCCAGCGGACCCCCACCTCCGATCACCAGTCACCACCGCTGCTGCAGCCTGCAAAAGCGAGAGAGAAGCATGCTGCATATGAGAATGAGAGAGAAAGAGAGAGAAGCAACAGAGCGAGAGAGAGAGACATACCTCGTTTCACACGGCCGAACGCCTCAACGGACCACCGCTGCCGGCGATCACCACCTCCGATCACTACCACTTCAAAATCGAGAGAGAGATAGAGCCCTGCGATGAAAATCGAAAGAGAGAGAGGGACAACGTCGACGTCCCGAGTCGACCAGAGGGGGAGAGTGAGGCGACGGAGAGAGTCGTCGCGATGATCGAGCGAGGAGAGAGAGGGAACTGAGTGAAATGAGGGATCGGGGAAAAAAAGCCCTAATTTTGATATTTAAGGCACGGGTCGCGTTTCGGGTCCGCGTTTCGGGTCGTGGCGCGTTTCGGGTCGCGGCGATTAACCATTTAAACGGGCGCTTAATCGTTTTAACCACGATTAAGCGCCCAAACGAATAATGGGAGCGATTAATGCTAATTTAAACCTTCACTTAGCGCATAGGATTAATCGGCCGATTAATCGGCCGATTAATCCGATTTTTTGAACACTGGAGTGTAAAAGTGATTTCTTTGAGTTTTCCTCCACCACTCTCATCCTTGTTTTTCTCACACCACACTTGAGCTATCCATTGATTTATTCATCCTATAGGTGTGTTGTAGTGAGATTGTTTTTAGGTGATCAAAGTGTTGTGATCACCAAAGACTTCATTTGTTACTTTGAGGAGGCAGACGTGTGTGTCCGCGTTGTTTTGAGTTCGGGTGCGGACTCGGTTGTTTTGAGGTGCGGCCTCGGCGAGCTAGTGAGCTTGCGTGTGTACGGGACTAGGGAGTCCGAGGGCTTGTAGGTGTTGCGGCACCGAGGAGAGATCCATTGGGATCTTGCATAGTGGAAATCCTTCGTGTGTCGAAGGCGGGGATGTAGAGCAAGTGTGCTCGAACCTCGAAACATACCTTTGTGTTTGCGATTGCCTTTTCTCTCTCTCTCTCTCTCTCCTTACTTATATCTTGCATTACTTATCTTGTCTTTACTTTTATATGCATGATATATTCCTTGTGCTCATTTTGATATATTGCTTGGGATTGTTTGCTAACACTTGTATTCAACCAGAGAGCCAACGCGGCACCTCAACCCACTCAAGGGGAATCTAGAGGAGTTTGTCCAGAGCCCTTCACGGGGAATTCGGCAACACTCTTGTGTTATACATAGTGTTTAGTGTAAAAGATTTAATTAGGTCATAATTGTTTTTAGCTTCCGCATTATTCGCATCATTTGGCATTTAGTGACCATTAGATTAGCCATCACCTATTCACCCCCCTCTAGGTGAACCTTCAATTGGTATCAGAGCTTGGTACTCTGATTTGGTCTAACAACCTAGAGTAAAAGATCCTCATTTTTAGGCTAATCACAATATTTTTGTACACACACCATGGACTTCATGTCACCACCCATGTTTGACATTGTTAACATTCATATATGGAAGGTGAAGATGTCCTTGTACCTCAAAGCCTTAGGTATTCATGTTTATCTTGTCACAACTAATAATGCATATTGTTTAAATAGTAAGAATTTTGAGGCTAATGCAAAAACCCTTAATGCTTTAAAGTCAACCCTAAATGATGATTATTTATCTAGGGTTTCTAACTTTGATTCGACTTTTGTAGTATGGAACACCCTCCTCTCCCTTTGGGAAAATGATCAATACTATGCAGGGAGCGACTCGGATGTTGGAAGCGACACCTCCAACAAGTGCTATATGGTCCAAGCGGATAACCCCCTTGAGGTAACTACCGAATCCGAGGATGAGGACATGTCATATGATGAGCTTACTACATTATGTCAATTATTGCTTGAAAATATGACATGATTAAAAAGGAAAATAAAAATTGAAAAAGAAATTTGATTGCATGCATATATAACAAGATTCATTTATATCTAAGATTGCATGCTTAGAAAAGGAAAAGAAGATTTGAAAAATGAAAATGTTTCCCTTATGTCCAAATTGAATGATTATGGTGAAGGAAACACTAATTTGAAAAATGAAATTATTTTGGTGGAAAAACAAAAAGAAGTTGTTTTCCAAGAAAACTCTTGTTTAAAAAGAAAAATGTTTGAAAAAGAAAATTTTTCTAAAAAGACTAAGAAAAATGATTCTATATCTCACATGTCTTTACATGCCACCATTGATGATAGTGAGATTAATCTTTTGAAAAATAAAATTGATTGTTTGAGCTCAACCTTGAGCTCTTGTGCATTTAATCACAATAGATTGGAGTCCTTGTTTTCAAAGAAGCAAACTCCACACATTCATGCACATCCACATCATGCATATGCTTATGTTGCACGTCATGACCACACACATACACATAAGCATCCTAAGGTGTACAAGTGTACACATTGTGGCCGCAAAGGCCATTTAGCAAATTTTGTTTTGATAAGTTGCATGTTTTAAATTTTGCTAATAAAAATTTTGGGTTCCTCAACACAATGCTAACCCCCGTGGACCCAAGAAAAAATGGGTACCAAAACTCCCACCATGTGTATTTGATGTAGGTGAGGGCTCTCACAAAACGTGAGAGATTTGGTGCCTTGATGGTGGGTGCACTTGAACTAAAAGGACACATATTTGGAGCACCGCTATCAAGGAGTTTAGGTGGGAAGACCACCATGATTGGAGCTTTGGAGTTGATTACAATCTCTAAACTCCTATTTTTTATGTTCATGCTTGTTCATTCATAATATTCATAGCATGTTCATGTTTTAGTTTTTGAGCTTCATGTGGTAAAATCTTATTTAGATGTAGTATTTGTCAAAACTTGGATTTATACATGTATAAGTAATGAGCCACATTTGATTCATATACGTTTGCACTTCATTGTTCATTTGTACTCACTATATGCACATGTATAGCCTAGTTTTGATGATTCTTTCATTTATACTTGTTTTACCTATTTTCATGTTTTACTTCATGTATATGTATCTTTATTCAAATCTAATAAATATACATGTATACCCGTGAGTCTCTTGCCTTCATGCAAATACATTTGATAGACTCTTTTATGTTTGGGATATGTATGTGTATTGTTAGCCTTAGATAAATCATACATATACCATGAAGACTAATGTTTTTAAGAAAAATAAATTTTTATAAAATGTTATTCATCTTATTGAGCTTCAATGATCATTTTCATGATAATGCTAAACACATGATTTTTGAACACTCACACTTTATTTATTTTTGTCATGACTTAGTTTCATGGACGTATTTTTTGAGCTTCATAGATCGAGTGTCAATTCTTGTATTTGATATGATTCATGAAAACATATGCTTTGATTTCATATTTTAAAGGATCTTTAACAAGTTTTTTAAAAATTATTTTAACTAGTTAATTGTTCTTCATTTGGTAGAGTTTTTCAATGCTATACTATTTTCAAATTTATTTTTGAAAACTCCTACCATCAATGGGAGGATGGATGGGCGATTATGTCTTGTATGCTTCATTGAAAATCTTCTATCTTGAGCATATGAAGGGTGGTAGGTTATGAGTTATACACTTGATCTTATTGTTATGTCAATTGGTATCATTGGATTCTTTCAATTGGTATCTAAATTGATAATTTTTGTATATACTCATATTTTGTTTTCTTATATATGTATGTATCAAATTCAATTGGTATAATTTTTCATACATATATATGAGTTTCATGTGCTTAACTTTCAATTGGTTCACATTTTTTTAAAAAAAAGCACAAAGTTTATGATGAAAAATAAAAATTTTGGATCATTATGTTTACCATTGATATCAAAATGCTTCAACTTCATATTTGTTAAATTTCAATTGGTATCAATATGTTTTACAATAATGATTATTTTCGATTTGGTATCTTAAAAATTGAATGTTTTACAAGAGCTCTGATACCTTTAAAAAAATTTTTTTAGAAAAATTAAAAAAAAATGTTTTGATATGTATTTCATATATGCAAGGAGAGCTTAACATCTCTTCTACATATAGATTCATGTTGAGTATATTATAAATTGAGGAGCTTGATAACTCTTCTTTATATGATATACGTGTGTAGGGGGAGCTTCACATCTCCTCTTATGCATTACATAATATGCGTTATGTGAATTAGGGCTTGTCATCCCTCTTTCATGTAATGTATATGTGTAGGGAAGCTAACTTAGCGTCTTCCTCTTCATGAATATATATCGCATATAAATCTTTATTGATTAATTTGTATTACCCCTTCTTGATCTCTTTGTTTTTGACAAAAAGGGGGAGAAAAATTTGTTTGTTTTGATTTTACTTTGAACCCTTTGTTGATGATTGACAAAAAGGGGGAGAAGTATTTGAGTTGATATGCATGTTTTCATTGCTTAAGGGGAGAAGTATTTGTCTTCCTTGTTATTTATGCATATATATTTTGTTTTGCAAATAGGAGAAAAAGATTTTGATTTATGCTTGTTGCATATTTTATCTCCATACTTGCATACATATTCATGTGCCTCATTGCCATATCTATTATTTATTTGGTATGCATGAGTTAAGGGGGAGCTTCTTTGAAGCTTTACTTTAATCCATGCATATATAACTTCATGAGTTTTGTCATCATCAAAAGGGGAGATTGTTGGCCCAAAGGCCTATCACCCTAGTTTTGATGATGATCAACTCATGAAGTTATGTTTATTAATGATCTTGTGTTTAATTAGTGACAGATTCATTATCAAGATCTTAGTAGGTGCATAGCTCAACAAAGGATAAAATGTAAAGATTTGGAGATAGCACGGTGTGATCCAAGGAGCTTTTGGATCAAGCTTGGATCAAGTCAAGAAGATGAGAAGCCTTCAAGTGAAGACTTCAAGAAGATAAAGACTTGTGTCTAGGTATAAAATTTTATTTTTGTTTTAGATAAAATGTAAAGGATAGAGTAGTTGGTGGATTGCTCAAGTATACCATGCACACACACTCTTGATAGTTTTATTTTTACAAAAGATTTTTTAGTTTAGAAAAGATTTTTCTTTGCGACAAAATACTATTTGTTTTTTTGATATTCATGTTTACATCTTTCAACCAAAACCATGTTTAGAGCTTAATGTCAAAAACTTAGATATTTCATCTTATTTGTGTAGTGGATCATATCCATACACACTATGCTTTAATGAGTTCAAAATATCTAGTTTTTGTTTGAAGATGTTTTGGAAAAACAGAGTTTAGAAAACATGTTTTGGAAAATACAGTTTTTATCATGAGCCAATATTTCCAAGTTACAAAAATAGTCTAATCTTTTATAACATGCCTTGATTTTGTGCAAGCATATTTGTATATCAAAGTATATTGGTAAAACTATTTTTGTAGATTTTTAAGTATTTTATGGGATTTTATTTGAGCCAAAAAGACTAACTTTTTAATCCCAGAAAACTGTTTCAGGCTTCAGATAAGTCGACTTGCTTCCTTTATAGTCGACTAATCCTGAAGTCGGTCGACCGGCTCGGTCGACCGACGTGCACAGATGTGCACGCCTTTGTGCACTGGAGGACGGCCGACCGTACGGGTCGACCGCTCCAGAGAGCTCTGCTCTCTGGAAAGTTCGGCCGACCGTACGGGTCGACCGACAGAGAGTTCGACTCTCTACTCCAGTGGCTCGGTCGACCCGGGCGGTCGACCGTGGCTCCAACGGTCTGATTTCTGACCGTTGGCGGTCGACCGACCCGGTCGACCGGCAGCTCTGACAGAGCCCCAACGTCTAGTTTTCCAGACTCTATATAAAGGGTCATTTGGGGGCTGTTTTATATAAGATTTGGAGATTGTTTTAGAGCCAGTTTTTCCCACTCTTTTCAGAAGTTTTTCTCCACAAAATAGAGAGCAAATATTTCCTATCTAAAGGAAAGTTTTATCAAGAGTTAAAAGTGATTTCTTTGAGTTTTCCTCCACCACTCTCATCCTTGTTTTTCTCACACCACACTTGAGCTATCCATTGATTATTCATCCTATAGGTGTTTTGTAGTGAGATTGTTTTTAGGTGATCAAAGTGTTGTGATCACCAAAGACTTCATTTGTTACTTTGAGGAGGCGGACGTGTGTGTCCGCGTTGTTTTGAGTTCGGGTGCGGACTCGGTTGTTTTGAGGTGCGGCCTCGGCGAGCTAGTGAGCTTGCGTGTGTACGGTACTAGGGAGTCCGAGGGCTTGTAGGTGTTGCGGCACCGAGGAGAGATCCATTGGGATCTTGCATAGTGGAAATCCTTCGTGTGTCGAAGGCGGGGATGTAGAGCAAGTGTGCTCGAACCTCGAAACATACCTTTGTGTTTGCGATTGCCTTTTCTCTCTCTCTCTCTCTCTCTCCCTTACTTATATCTTGCATTACTTATCTTGTCTTTACTTTTATATGAATGATATATTCCTTGTGCTCATTTTGATATATTGCTTGGGATTGTTTGCTAGCACTTGTATTCAACCAAGAGAGCCAACGCGGCACCTCAACCCATTCAAGGGGAATCTAGAGGAGTTTGTCCAGAGCCCTTCACGGGAAATTCGGCAACACTCTTGTGTTATACATAGTGTTTAGTGTAAAAGATTTAATTAGGTCATAATTGTTTTTAGCTTCCGCATATTCGCATCATTTGGCATTTAGTGACCATTAGATTAGCCATCCCCTATTCACCCCCCCTCTAGGTGAACCTTCAGATGGGAGAGACTTGACGGTTGATTAGATCTTATCATGTACTGGATCCATATTTATCCCACTGCAGGGGTGTAAAACACCTAGAGGGGGGTGAATAGGTGTAAGTGCTAATCTAGGAACTAAATGCGCTAAATGCGGAAGCTAATGCAAATTTTGCAACACACTTAATACAATCAACAAGTGTAGCCGAATTCCCCGTGAAGGGATCTGGACTAACTCCTCTTGATTCCCCTTGAATGGGTTGAGGTGCTATGTGAAGCTCTTGTTGATTAAGTACAAATGAGGCACACACAAACAACCAAGCATATACAAGATATAGCAATGTG
Source organism: Agave tequilana (assembly GCA_038442645.1). Taxonomy (NCBI): domain Eukaryota; kingdom Viridiplantae; phylum Streptophyta; class Magnoliopsida; order Asparagales; family Asparagaceae; genus Agave; species Agave tequilana. The sequence goes on from JAVJIF010009923.1 coordinate 59,481, forward strand.
AATTATGCAAGGCACAACACAAGCAAATAGATATGATATGACAATATGAATTATGCTCAACACAAGCAAATATGATATGAATGAAGTATGATGCTTTGCACAAATAAATGAGAGAGAGAGTTGAGAGATATTGGATCAAACGCAAATACACGGATATGTTTTCAGGTTCGAGCCCTAGCTCTACATCCCCGCCTACACCACCGTGTAGGATTTCCAATCCACTATAGGAGTACCGAACTCCTCTCTCAATACCACCGAGGTAATACAACCACAATCCACCTCTACTGAAGAGGGATATGGCCCGTAGCCAATACAACTCAAACACAATCACCTCTACCGAAGAGGGATCCAAACTCAATACCACTCCGATCAACCTCTACCAAAGAGGGATACAACAAAAGGAAGGAGGGTTTACGACTTAGAGGCTTAACCTCAAACACTTCTCTTTTTCTCTCTTTTCCACAAAACAAAGATCCTAATAGATTAGGATAGTATGATAGCTCAAGTGTGGAAACAAGGTGTTTTTGGAAACAAGCAACAAAGAAAATACTTGGAAAACTGTTATAAAAGATAGAGAATGAAAATCAATACAAATATCCCAATTCCTATTTTCTTTGATTTTCCAAAAACCCAAAACAAAAGGATGAAATCTTTTTAGCACAAAAACTCTTTTAAAAACTTGTTTTAAACTCTGAAAAACTGGGATTTTTTCTCTTGTAAAAACCTTGGCCAAAATCCCAAAGAATTGGGGTTTATATAGGCCCATCAGAAAACTAGCCGTTAGGCTGATGTGGCAGCCTGACAGGCTGACGGTCGACCGGCCCGGTCGACCGCCAACGGTCAGAATTGTGACCGTTGGGCAACCACGGTCGACCGGCACGGTCGACCCAAACAAACAGAGAGCACTGCTCTCAGACCGGTCGACCGTCCGGGTCGACCGTCCCAAAGCTGCCAAACGTGCACAGATTTGTGCACGTCGGTCGACCGGCCCGGTCGACCGACTTCAGCCTAGTCGACTTGGTCAGTTGACTTAGTCGACTGGTTGAAGCCTGGAACAGAAATCTGGGTCAGAAAAACAGTTTAAAAATATTTTGAAAAATCTTTTAAGTCTTCTAAAAATCCACAAAACTTGTTTTAACATTTTGTATTGAAACACAAACAAGTGATAAAAATTTCAAGACATATATCAATCATATCAATTCATTTTTGAGTCTTGCAAATTTTATCAAAAACAAAACTTGTATTTTTATCAAACTTGATTTTTCAATACATGAATAGGATAGTCAAAATAAGTTTGTCTAGCAAGTTTAAAGCATGTATGTATATCAGAAACATATCTAATATACATAGAAATAGAGTAAACTTGTTTTGATTTACTATTCATGAAAACCAAATCCAAAACATGAAAACGTGTGTGTTTGTGCACTTGAGCATATCAACTATACTAAGCTTTACAAATGGATCTAAAATACGCTAAACTAAACTAGGATACCTAAGTATTCTTGATGATCTTCATCTTCAAGTTGACTTACTCCAAAACTCCATCCATGGGCTAGGCAATGTATGATCATGAAGCTTTGGCCTTGGAATCATCATGAAAAGCTTCTAAACTCCTTTGTTGAAGCTAATCACCAACTAATATCTTGCTAATTATCTGAAACTTAAAATCACAAGAATATTAGTAAACATAACTACATGAGTTAATCATCATCAAAACTAGGGTGGAAGGCCTTTGGGCCAACAATCTCCCCCTTTTTGATGATGACAAAACTCATGGAGTTATATATGCATGGATTAAAGTTAAGCTTCAAAGAAGCTCCCCCTTAACTCATGCATAAACAAATACACAATAAATATGCAATGAATGACAATGCATACCAATTTAAACTTTCAAACAAACATGAAACACAAATCTTTATGTATTATTGTTATGCATGAACATGGTGATTCCAAAACATGCATACTCAAAATATGTATGCATCATCATGCATAAAACACATAAACATGTTCTAGAAGCTCTAGATACCAATTAAATTAATAAAACATTAACAAAAACACTAGAAGCTCTAGATACCAATAAAACTTAATATATGCAAAAATATAAGTATGCATATATAAAACTCAAATTATTCTCCCCCTTTTTGTCAATCATCAACAAAGGGGTAAACAATCAAAACAATAAATGAGGGGTAAAATCTTTCTCCCCCTTTTGTCAATCAAAACAATAAAACAATGTTCTCCCCCTTTTTGTCTAAAACAAAAAAACAAAGTCAATAAGGGGTGACTATAATCAACATGATATCAACAGAAACATATGTCAATGAAGCATCTTGATACCAATAGAAAAGTAAACAAAGATCAATAATTGTTATATGCTATATACATTCATGAAGAGGAAGACGCTAAGTTAGCTTCCCTACACATATGCATTACATGAAGGAGGGATGTTAAGTCCTAATTCACATAACACACATTATGTAATGCATAAGAGGAGATGTGAAGCTCCCCCTACACACGTGTACCACATAAAGAAGAGATGTTAAGCTCTTCAATACACAATACACTCAACATGAATCTATATGTAGAAGAGATGTTAAGCTCCCCTTGCATATGAGAAATATAAATCAAAAACTTTTGTATTTTTTCTTTAAACAAAATTTTTAGATACCAATTTAAAACACAAGACATCTTGATATCACAAGATAGTATTTTTTTTTAAGCCAAATAAACAATTGAAATGACTATTTTCTATCATAAAGTAAGGGAGTGGAAATACAAATACCAATTGAAATATGAAAATCGAATTTTCTCCCCCTTTATGAAATACCAACAAAAACTATGCGTAGGCTTGTAATAAGATACCAATTGACAACTAAATCAATTGAAATAAAGTAGAAGCTCAAGCTCTAGCATAAACAAAATTTGTGCTTAAGATATAGAAATATAATAGCACAAATAAAACAATTATATGTGTATGAAATAGAATGAGTACCAATCACTAATAGATGATACCAATTGAAAGTATACATACACAATAAACATATGAGTATACAAAAGAATCAAATTGATACCAATTTAAAGGGTTCAATGATACCAATTGACATAACAATAAAAACATGGTATAACTCATATAACTACCTCCCATCTCATGCACAAGTTTAAAATGATTTTCAATATAAACATACAAGGCATGGACTCCCATCCAACCTCCCATGAAGGGTAGGGTTTTTCAAAAATAGATTTGAAAAATAAGCTTTGTTTGAAAAAACTCTACCAAAATGAAGAATATCGTAACTAGTTAAATGGAAAATCTTTTAAACTAGTACGAAATCCTTCAAGTAAGGAATAAACTAAAAATAATTTTCATAAAACATATGTAAATCACATAGCACTTAAAACACTCAATATTCAATAAAGTTCATACATGCTCATGAAAACATACTCATGAGAAATATTTTAAAAATGGTGAGTGTACAAGTAATGTGTGACATGGCATTATGAAAATATTCAATTAAGCTCAATTATTCCTTAAACATTGAAAACACGAAAATCATTAAAACTTATTTTAATCTTCAAGGCATATGTATGTCTTATACAAAGTAAAGCATACATACATATCCAAAACACAACGAGTCCACAAAATATATGCATTAAGGCACGTGGCTCAAAAGGATATTCATGTATATCTAATAATTTGGATAAAATAGACATATACATGAAGTTAAACAAATAAACACAAAATCAAGAAAAACTAAATCTTCACCAAAACACATTTCATTTCAAGGTATATGTATGAATTGTCAACACAATAAGTATACATACATATCCCTAAACACGATTGAGTCCATATATATAGATTTGCATGAAAGGCAAATGACTCAAGGGGTATACATGTATATCTTAAAGTTTGGCAAAATTACACATATACATGAATGAAAACACACAATCATAAAACAAATCCAACAATAGGAATACAAGTTTAAAAATGTATAGATCATCAAAACTAGACTATACTAGCACATTTAATGGGTTCAAATAAGCATTCAACTCAACATATATAGATTTATTTGTGGCCCACTATATGCACAAGTATACACCAAGTTTTAATGAAAACTAACATCTAAACATGTAATCTACACATGAAGCATAAAACGGGATAAAAATCAATATGATAAACAAAAACATGATTTTAGAAAAATTCACAAGTTATTAGAACTATGATATACGCAATATCAACCAAAAAAGTGAGAACACAAAAGAATTTATCCATATTAAACATGGGTGTCTCAAAATAACTAAACATGTATATCACAAGTCTAATAAGCATGGCATTTTCATACTAATCATTAAACAATAAAACATGCTATAAACAATGAATATTGAAAGCATGAAAACAATAAATGGGAGTTAGGAATCGTTACCAAAACCTAGAAGATAACTTTCCTTGTCTCCAAAACATGGTGGTCCTCTCCACCAAATCTTCCCTTGAAAGTGATGCATCCAATTGATTTCCTTTAAGCTCGGAACGCATCCACTCCAAGGTACGGCTACTCTCACGTCATGTGAGAGCCCACACCTACATTAAACAAAGGAGGGGTGGTCTTTGGTACCCATACTCTTTTGGGTCCAAGGGAGTTAGTACCTTCTCTAACCCAAACAAAATTCTTTGCTAAATTTGAAGTATGTAATCTATCAAAGCAAAATTTAGCAAGGTGGCCCTTACGTTCACAATGTGTACAAGTGTACACATGAGCATACATATGGTGATGGGTGTGTCCGTGAGAAGCATGTGTATGCCGTGTATGGTGTGCATGAAAAGATGGAACTTGTTTCTTTCGAACCAAGGATTCCAAGCGTGTATGGTTCATGGCACATTGGCTCATAGTGGAGCCCAAACAATCTACTCTCTTCTTTAACATACAAATATCATCATTAATCTTAGAAGAAGAGGTACATGCATTAGGTAGACTAGATGAAGAAGCTACACTAGCATGACAAACATGTGCATCCATCTTATTTTTCAAAACTTCATTTTCTTTAAACAAATTTCTAAATCTTTAGAAATAGATGCAATTTTTATTTTCAAAGAATTATTTTCTTTTACAACAAATTCAATTTTTGAAGACAAAACTTTATTTTTCTTCAAAATATTTTCAAAATCATTTTTAGTTTTCAAAAACTCATTTTCTTTAAGTGCAAGTTCTAATTGAGATCTCAATGAATCCCTTTCATTATAGACCTCAACCTTCTCTTGCAAAACACAATCAAGTTTAGAAGACAATTTTTCATTTTCTTTAGTTAAAGCAAAAGTCTTCTTTTTCAACAAATTATATTTTTCAATTAATTTTTCACACACAATAGATAGTTCTTCATTCAAAGCATGGGGATCAACATAATCATTCGAAGAACTAGCACAATCATCATTATCTAAGTGGGGTTCCGAATGTACCTCAAGGGAGTCATTCCCTTGGATCATTAAGCATTGAGACTCGGATTCTCCACTAGACTCATCCGGTAGAATTTGTTCTTGAAGCTTGGAGGTGGTGGTTGTCGTCAACTTGTTCCACACTACAAAAGCGGAATCAAGATTAGAAACAAGCATAAGATAATATTTTGAAAGCGTGCTTCTAATGGCCTCTAGGGCTTGGCATTGGCCCCTATATGATTGCTATCACTAAGGAAGGATTCCTTGGTAATGGCAAGGTAAACCTTATGTCCTAGGGTTTGTAAATAAACGGTCATCCTAATCTTCCAAACATGAATGTTGGAAGGGTCAAACATAGGTGGGGTCATGAAAGCCATGATAAACTATGTGTGTGCAAACAAACAAATGCAAATGTAGATTAGCAACCAAATGGATCTCACTCCTAGGATGTTAAGCCTAATATCAGGAGCACTAGCTCTGATACCAATTGTAAAACACCTAGAGGGGGGTGAATAGGTGTAAGTGCTAATCTAGGAACTAAATGCGCTAAATGCGGAAGCTAATGCAAATTTTGCAACACACTTAATACAATCAACAAGTGTAGCCGAATTCCCCGTGAAGGGCTCTGGACTAACTCCTCTTGATTCCCCTTGAATGGGTTGAGGTGCTATGTGAAGCTCTTGTTGATTAAGTACAAGTGAGGCACACACAAACAACCAAGCATATACAAGATATAGCAATGTGAATTATGCAAGGCACAACACAAGCAAATAGATATGATATGAAAATATGAATTATGCTCAACACAAGCAAATATGATATGAATGAAGTATGATGCTTTGCACAAATAAATGAGAGAGAGAGAGAGAGAGTTGAGAGATATTGGATCAAACGCAAACACACGGATATGTTTCGAGGTTCGAGCCCCTAGCTCTACATCCCCGCCTACACCACCGTGTAGGATTTCCAATCCACTATAGGAGTACCGAACTCCTCTCTCAATGCCACCGAGGCAATACAACCACAATCCACCTCTACCGAAGAGGGATAAGGCCCGTAGCCAATACAACTCAAACACAATCACCTCTACCGAAGAGGGATCCAAACTCAATACCACTCCGATCAACCTCTACCAAAGAGGGATACAACAAAAGCAAGGAGGGTTTACAACTTAGAGGCTTAACCTCAAACACTTCTCTTTTTCTCTCTTTTCCACAAAACAAAGATCCTAATAGATTAGGATAGTATGATAGCTCAAGTGTGGAAACAAGGTGTTTTTAGAAACAAGCAACAAAGAAAATACTTGGGAAAACTCTTGTAAAAGATAGAGAATGAAAATCAATACAAATATCCCAAATTCCTATTTTCTTTGATTTTCCAAAAACCCAAAACAAAAGGATGAAATCTTTTTAGCACAAAAACTCTTTTAAAAACTTGTTTTAAACTCTGAAAAACTTGGATTTTTTCTCTTGTAAAAACCTTAGCCAAAATCCCAAAGAATTGGGGTTTATATAGGCCTATCAGAAAACTAGCCGTTAGGCTGATGTGGCAGCGTGACAGGCTGACGGTCGACCGGCCCGGTCGACCGCCAACGGTCAGAATTGTGACCGTTGGGCAACCACGGTCGACCGGCACAGTCGACCCAAACAAACAGAGAGCACTGCTCTCAGACCGGTCGACCGTCTGGGTCGACCGTCCCAAAGCTGCCAAACGTGCACAGATTTGTGCACGTCGGTCGACCGCCCCGGTCGATCGACTTCAGCCTAGTCGACTTGGTCAGTTGACTTAGTCGACTGGTTGAAGCCTGAAACAGAAATCTGGGTCAGAAAAACAGTTTAAAAATATTTTGAAAAATCTTTTAAGCCTTCTAAAAATTCACAAAACTTGTTTTAACATTTTATATTGAAACACAAACAAGTGATAAAAATTTCAAGACATATATCAATCATATCAATTCATTTTTGAGTCTTGCAAATTTTATAAAAAACAAAACTTGTATTTTTATCAAACTTGATTTTTCAATACATGAATAGGATAGTCAAAATAAGTTTGTCTAGCAAGTTTAAAGCATGTATGTATATCTAGAACATATCTAATATACATAGAAATAGAGTAAACTTGTTTTGAACTACTATTCATGAAAACCAAATCCAAAACATGAAAACGTGTGTGTTTGTGTACTTGAGCATATCAACTATACTAAGCTTTACAAATGAATCTAAAACACGCTAAACTAAACTAGGATACCTAAGTCTTCTTGATGATCTTCATCTTCAAGTTGACTTGCTCCAAAACTCCATCCATAGGCTAGGCAATGTATGATCATGAAGCTTTGGCCCTGGAATCATCATGAAAAGCTTCTAAACTCCTTTGTTGAAGCTAATCACCAACTAATATCTTGCTAATGATCTAAAACTTAAAATCACAAGAATATTAGTAAACATAACTACATGAGTTAATCATCATCAAAACTAGGGTGGAAGGCCTTTGGGCCAACAAGGGGATGATAGTGCTAGCTACCGATTGTATATAACTCCATGAGCTCCCGTTTCCCATTTTCTGCTCCCCTCTTAGCGAAGGGCCCTGGCCTCAGCAGCCAAGGGTCCATTTAAGACCATGATCCCGGGTTTGCATGGGATACATCCACCTGATTAGAGCTCATTGACTATTAAGTTTTCAATTAACATAATAAGACAGTGTAAACAATGATAACGATAGGAACACTTATTATTTGGCCCCTCTCTCATTCAGATCATGGTACCTTTATGCCATGTTCGGATGAGTTCGGTCAGAGTACAGACTCTGATATGAACTGCCAGTGGTATGAGACACTAGAGGAGAGTGATTAAAATACCAAGCGGTGCTAATTGTTATTATTGTATAAATCACATGACATGCTCGACACATGTATATTATTGTCCATTTATACTTGTTATATTTCTTGCTGTCATATCTGCTAATATGTAACATGCATACCTTACACTTCAAGTATTATTCACAGACACACTATTCATGTATACATATACTTTACATTCCATGTATTCTCCGTTTCGTATATTTTCTTCACACTAGTATATTTATTCTGTTTACATCACGTAGAAATGTTCCTATTACGCACAATACTATCATGCTACTATTTTTATTAGTTAAACCAGTAAATGTAAACTAATAAAATATGGTATATGGTATTTACCTAACTTGTTATTTCATATATTGATAATAACCTATAAATGGAATAATTCCTATTGATTATATTAACATATTATTATAAAGTTAGGTGATATGTATAAGACTCTTCCTGATGATATTAATTGATAAATCTATCTGACTTTTTTCGCTAATATTGATTTATATAATTAGATAATATCATAAAGGGGGGACCGTTGTAACATGTTAGACATTGATATTGTTATAGTGCTCAACTAAACCTTGTATATATATATATATATATATATATATATATATATATATATATATATATATACACACACCGATTGTTAGTATACTTATATTGTATCACTAGTATTTAAATATGTATTATATATTATTATGAGTGTACTACTATTATAATATATATTACTCCTTCCTTCATTTTACCACTCACCAGGTCACTTTCTGACGACCCTGGGTTTGCGTGCCCAGGTTGGGGATCCGAGTTATTGCAGTATCAGATATTTTTCATATTATTTTGAGACCGCCACCCTTACCTATTCACGGGTTTCTTTATTATTCTATTTTTATTTTCTTATTTATCCCTGTTATTCATATTTACTATGATTACTGACCTCTCTTGTAGGTATTCTTGTACTTATTTAATTCTGGACTATTATGTATATTGTGTTTATTCTCTGTACTGAGGCTTAGCGTACGTACGTGAAGGTATTTCTGCCCTTCATATGTGCGTCGCCGTAGCGTCTTTGTATCCGCGGGATTGGGGCGTTACAATTCTCTACTTCAAATTTAGAACAAAAGTCTTTCCCTTCTCATGAACTTCAAATGTCTCATTCCCTGCAAATATAGTTGTGCAGTCTTTACTATTTTCTATCTGTTCCTTGTGCTTTTGCTGAATTTTGGGGCAAAGAAGAACTTGGCTTCTCCCAGCGTATGTTGCCATGTATTTCTCATGCAACTCCCTCTTGTGCTGCAATCTGACCATCAACTATCTCCTAATCATCTCAAGCATAGTGATTATAGGCTTGTCTCTAGATATACTTTTTAAAAGCTTCACATATGTTATTATAAAGAGGTTACATTTTGAGTCTGTTTTGAAGTGTGACCTTGTCCATATCTCCGAACCCATCTCAGTCAAGTAGTTATATCCATCGCTGCACTCTTTCTTAATTAAATCAAGGGCAGCTAGACACTCATCTTTCCTGTAAGCAATTGCAACCTTTCATAACAAATTCTTCAGCTTTAGATCTCTTCATCTTTCTTTAAAGTTGCCATACATATGCCTCAGATAGTATCTGACATCTGCTGTAGGCACTAGTTGATTAAGACTCTCCACCAAGCCCTGTACCACACATAATTAAAAGTTTGAATTATAAATATTACACTACAAACATGTAAGTAATAGTCTAAAGAGATTCACCTGTTGCCTGTCAGTTATGAATGTCAAGCCTATCACATTTTTCGCTCCAATAGCTTCAAGTAATACTGTAATAAACCATGACCATGACTCTTTTCATTCCACTCTAACTGCGTCATATGCAATTGAAAGTATCTGATCATTACCATCTCTTTCTACTGCAACAAGGAGACAACCTCCAACTATACTCTTCAGATGACATCCATCCATTCCAATAATTGACCTAAAACCTTTGAGCAAGCCCTTAACCATAAAAAAAATGTGATGAAAATAGACTTGTATGTGATCATACTGTCATTTCCAGGAACATGATCAACAGACACAATTGCCACGCTTTTAGGATTAGTGATAATTACCTGGTTTGCATAATACCTAATTCTTTCAAATTGCTCCATGTGATTCCTATCGATTTCACCCAAAGCAATGTTTCTTTTTCACATTCACTAACAAATCTTTATTAATCATGGCCTTTAATACTTTAACCTTGAAGTTAGGATAATCTCTAAAGAACTTCAAGTACTTTCTTGCTATCCAACCTAACCTTGCTTGTTATTTGTAGCCTACCGATTAAGTTTAACCTGTGTACAAAAATACATAATTTCGAAATGAAGAATAGAATTGTGCGTAGTTCTCAATTCTACCGCTATAGCAAGTGGTTATGTGGGTCGTGATCCACAAGGAGGGACTTGCGATTCCACAAGGAGTGACTTGTGATAAAAGCGTGTCGATAAGTTTCTTTTAAGTTACTAAAACTGGTTAAAAATTCTTTTATGTTTTTACAAGAAAAGAGAAATGAATCTATGTTTAAGTGGGAGAAAGTGAGAGATCGAAGAAGATGGTGATTGTTTGTGTTTAAAAACTAAGTTAAAAAGAAGTAAAAAGGTAAAGAAAAGAGAGAGTGTTTTTGAAGTGATAGTGATCTAAACTCATGAAATGAAAGAAAGAAAGAAACCCTAAAAATACTTGCTTACCTCTTTTAAATGATGACTTACCTTGGATCATTGGCACATTTACCTTGATTTGGAGGCGATCAACGCATAACCCATAAAATCTAATTCTGTCCCCATCTACATTACATCATCACGACTACCTTGATCAAGTATGAAATGATATGAACATTGGGGAGGAATCCATCGTCATGAGCTATCGTTGGCACTCGCGAAGACAAGACAAATCTGATGCTATTAGACTCACTTGGATTATCATCAAAACTAAAAGAAGAAAAATAGAAAGAAGAGGAAGAAAATAAAATGTGTAACTTTCGATTAAATGAAGTAACGATGAAAGAAAAAGAACAGGTTACACCGGTGTCACCTTCAGTACAGTCTTCACTCTCATTCTCTTATGAAACTTTTCTCCCTCTGAGTTACATAAATAAATTTGAAAATTATATTGAAAGAAAAATAAAACCCTAAACTAAATCAGAGTAAAAACCTAGCCTAAAATCTATTTCTGCTCAGTCGTCCTCTCTGGCCTTCAGAAAGTGCAGTTTTTCTAGGCGAAATGGAAGAGGAAAGGAAGTGAGAAGATAAGGGGAGCAAACGCTCCCCCTAACTCCCTAACAGAGTCGCAAATCTTGCCGGGAGCTGGGCTCTCTGAGCACTATAATCTCCTTTTATCCAAATGGTTTGTTCGTTTGGTCTCTGGATTTGATGATACCACTGCTGATTCAGCTGACTAAAATGGATTTATAGAAATCTGAATTTTAACCAGTTTTCATTTAGTATGATCTTCTTATTTGCTCTGATCTTTAGCCAATCTCCTGAATATTTATCCCGATCCTTCATTTTCATTTAAATCAGAATTTAAATGGGCTTTTTGGCTCGTTTCTTTTCCATTTCCTTTAGTAAAGACTTGCACACATTTAAACAATAAATATGATTAAATAGCAAAGTTTATTAAGATAAAATACGGGAATGTGACAATGAATATGCAATATCAGTGACCAACCACCTACTACAATTATGATCTGGTTTCAGAGGCTTGAGAATATACTTGTTCTTGTCTTGAGAAAATGATGCATAAGCTCTAAAAGGGAAACCATCAACCTTGCATGCACAAGTGGTTTTATCGCTATCATTCTCTGGGAACTTAAAATCATACCCCCTCATGCACTCATATTGTCTAATGAAATCTCTAAAATATAATGGACCTTCAAGTTCGATCCCAACCTGAGGAATAGGATTACTCATATCCGTTTCTTCATTAAAAGATGGATATTTGGGGATACTATTAACCTCCTCTTCATCTTTTGAGTTTACTGGAGTGTGGAGTGATTTAGTGTTGGAGTAGTAAGACTCCACAACATCTGTAAATCACAAGGACCACCAAATACCCTTTCATTCTATGTAGGTCCCCACCTTTCCTCTTATTCTACTCTATTGGTTCCCCTCCTTCAGTAGATTTGGAATCACACTCACTCTCTCAGGTGCTTCTGCAGCTTCACAGTTTTTACTGCCCACCATTGGTGCCTCCTTTTCTCTTGCTTCTCTATCATCTCCATAGTTATCATTATCCTATGTGACCATTTCATATTTCTCTGCATCCCAAATGCTATTATCCTCTTCATCATGTAAATAATCAGAGTCCTCATCATTATCTTCATCCTTATCACCAAACAGAATTTTTTCCCTTTTTTGTCAAAATCACAGAATCTATGTCATAAAATACCTTTTTGTCTTCATTTAAATCTCTGTCTTCATCTTCTTTTCACTTATATCTTCACCCTTTATCTTCATCTATGTCTTCGCCCCCTTCTTTCTCAGTTTCATTCACTTTATTTTCCTCTACCTCTTCAAATTCTTTAAGTGTATCACCAGCCCCTTTGTCAGCTTCATTCTCCTGTTCATCAGCTTCTTTCTCATGCTCATGTTCTTCTGCTGCATTTAAGACTTAGTTGGGTGTCTTTTCTCTAGTGGACTCCACAACTTTTGGATCAATAGTATTCTCCAACAACAACACAGTACTGGAATTAGTCTTCTGACCCCTGTTCTCATGTCCTTTAGAATGTTTTGCACCTTACTTGGAATGTTAGATTTGCAGTAGTCTGACAACACCTCCTTCAACCCTGTTTCAGGTACTAAGTGTTCTATGTAGTACTCAATATTCTAGTTACAATCAAGATAATCAATACTCTTCAAAGCTGCTAAGTCACAGTTTATTACCACTAATCCACCTTTAAAATTCTTCTCTGGCAACTTTTGGTAGCATATAAAGTCTTCAAATATGCCTAATTGCTTAAAATGATATATCATCTCAAACCATGACCATCGCTGTGGAAAAGTCCTTTGTCAAATGCATTTTACCACCAACATATTTCTTTCTTTTCTCCAATTTTTTTAAATATACCATCATAGTTCACTTCAACAAACATCCTGTAGCATGTACCACAATCAACAATAAAATAACATAGCACACCATCATAATCAAAACAACTTAATTAAACAATTAACTGACAATTGTGAACTCTCACATAGACCACAATGAGCACTAAAGAACACACCATCCAATTATTTTAAAGAATAGACAACCCATCTATCTTTATCCCCCTCTCTCACACAGTTAATGCTAATCATTTCACCCAAAAATTCAGTCACTGCCAAATACAGCCACTGCCAAATACTCACATAACACAATCACTGTCAAACAATTAACTGAAATCCCTACGCACTACCAAGCATTCCACCAAGAAAATTCCAACCAACACACATTTTAAACTCAAAGACATTCTAAAAACTCACCTTAACAGCCTTCAACCTTACTCGGCCCCAGTTATGCTCCACTTGCCTCAATTCTCCTACCGAGCCCAGTTCTTCTCCATAATCCTCCAATTCTTTTTTGCAAAGAAAAGCCCATAAGATCCATCTCTGTTGAGAAAATTTCAAACAATTGACTTAAAAAAAGATTTTTCAACCCATCTACTAAAAAAAAACCCCTAGATCTCATCTCTTTACTCAAAAAGCCCATTAAAGCCCTAATTCACTTACACGATCTGCACTTTTTGGCTGCATGACAGCCATTCTCGATGACCTTGAGGTGATTGACGGTGGAGATGACGGAGGAAATGATGAAGATGAAGGAGGAAGAAAGGGCATTGCGTAGGTGGGTGAGTGAGGGGGTTTTGGTGGAAAAAAAACTAATAAGAATATGTTTTTAACTGTTTGAGGGTCAAGGTAAATGTGTCATTTCACATGTCCATTAACGGCGTTACAGGGGGTCATTGGGAAACATAAAGATTATTGGAGTACTTTTGGATTTTTTTTAGTTTTGGGGGTACTATGAGAAAACTCAAAAAGTTAAATAGGATAATTAGAAAATAAGCCTTGAATAAAAGAAGAAAAAGTTTCTTGGTTAGCTTTCTCAAGAACAGAGATGCACAACCTGGCAGGCCTAGGGCATGTTTCGTGCAAGTAGAAAGATCGAAACACCTTCTTTTCCCAGCATGATATACTTGACTCTCATGATTATCACGATAACGGGAATGATGACCTGACATCTTGATAGTACAACTGTACTCCTGATACACATGCGATACCTTATAGTACGAACCAGTACTCCTGATATACCTGTATTCATGACATTCCTGACTTGTTCTTGCTCATTCCCGGAATCTGATAATCATCTAATAAACCATAAAAAGGACAACTTGCATCGGGTCGGGGGAAACTCGCGGCTATCAATATGTGTTCGTGTTTATAGTGGTATTAGGCATGTTGTGCAACTAAAACTTCCGGTCTGACCTGTGGGCCTCCAGGCGACCGAGGGGAGTGCTGGCTCCCTCCTTCCTGGTACCATCATGATAAGGGCATACATAAGTCCCTCCTGTTAGCCTGGCGGCTGGTTCCGTTACCAAGCAACGGAACAATCCTGGGCCGTGGTCCTGGGTATGTACGGGACCCACTGTAAACATAGTTCGTTGATACCCCCGCTGATTTCCAATAACAACCTTGCTTTACTCGGATATGGACCTATGTGTGCTGGGACGCTAGTTCACATAGCTAGATATCAGGGTAAGACGAGTAATAATAAGTATCAAGATAATAACCGGCTCTTTAAGTTGTAAGTAGAGGTATGTGGAATGGGACGCATACTAAAGGCTGCAACTTAAACGGCTATGAATCTGTGATATGCCTTACCATATTTGCTTGTCCTGGATTTTACTTCGGATATTCGGCTTTAAGAGTATTATCGTATTAACTGCTCATACTTTGCTTTATCTCTTGTATCCACTGTCTCCTGCTCATTATCTTATCATGCCCTGAGTACAGTCGGGTTGTATGTGCGTAGATTATGGTGACATGAGATAAGGGTATATAGATGAGGGTTTCCTTGTTTAGATTATTCCTTCGAAGTACTAATCTCATGGAGCCGTGACCCGAAACCATACAATCAGATTTGCTCATCCTCGATTTTATCGCTATACATGTACTTACCCTTGCTCGCCACCTGGCTTTTGCATCACCACTCGCCTGGGGAGTTTCATCTGACTCCCCTGGATCCTCATGTCCAGGTCATGGAGCTTGGAGCGTGTGGATTCTCCCAGTTGTTGATCAGAGTGGCGCAGCGGTAGCGTGGATCTCCAGCAGACCGTTCAGAGCTCTATTCTTCCAGGCCCCCTTGTTCGGCTCTAGAGTTTTCCTGTTATGACTCTGAGCCTGTCTTTGTACTATTCATACTTGTATATCTCCTTATAATCTCGCAATTACGCATATCAGTGATGTAATATTCATGTAATATTGGATCACTTCTGGTGATAACTTTGTAACTGTACTCATGTGTTGGAATGTATAATGCACCACTTGCTTCCGTACTCTGATTCTTGCCTGTACTGATGCTTAGCGTATATATGTGAGGGTATTTCTGACCTGCGTATATACGTTGCAGTAACGTCTCCGTACCCGCAGGATCGGGGGGCGTTACAGGGTGGTATCAGAGCCTAGGCTCTACATCCTCAGTACGTCCAGACGGCAAATTAATGGTAAAGAAATTTGCAACTTGATTGCTTGAGTCCTGGTTATACAGTCTGTACGGGGCCGGAAAATTTGGTGGTCGGAGAAAGTGGTTTTAGCTGTAAAAGATTTCCTTGATTCAAGCGAAACGATTACAACCAAAAGAACTACTCTTCCCTCTTTTCCAGTTACAAGGGAGGGAGGATGTCTGAATCTTCCCTTTGTTTAAGGCTGGGTTCTTCGTGTGGCGATGGAGAGTGAATCTTGTTCTCCGTTGACCAGATGACCGTCCTGGACCGTCGGGGGTCTTCTCTTTGGTCGGTAGAAAGAGTAACTCAGCTCCGTCTACCAAAACTCTCAAAGAGGAGGTAGGCGAAGAGCGGCTAGTACTCAGTAAGCTCGCTGAAGAGTCGTGCTTCTCTCTTGATGATCCTCCTGCCTGGATTCGATCGATTTTGATGATGCCTTATCTCAAAGCTCTCTCTCTTCAAAACTCCAATCTTCTCGCAAGCTTCGATCCCCTCTTCATAGCAAACAAGGCTATTTATAGGGGTCTCAGGGGGTGAAGGTGCCTCCTGAAAACGCTCCCGAATGAGGGGCCACTACCCGCTACATGCGCGGTGACTGGCCCCGCAATCAGGGCCGTTGCAACTGAGACGCGGGCGTTGGGCCAAACGCGCCTTGAAGTTTGAGACGCGGGCGTCGAGCCAAACGCGCCTTGAGACGCGGGCTTCGGGCCTTCACGTCTGGATGCTGAGGCGCGGGCGTCGGGCCGATGCGCCTTGATGCTGAGACGCGGGCTTCGGGCCGACGCGTCTTGATGCTGAGACGCGGGCTTCGGGCCGACGCGTCTGAACGTTGAGACGCGGGTGTAGAGCCAACGCGTCTTAATGCTGAGACGCGAGCATCGATTTCTCGCGTCTAGAGCTTGAGACTCTGCTTCCTTAATGGCTGGTCTGTTAGTCATTTTTAGACAGCCTACAGAACCCCCTCCAAAGTTTCTGATATTCCGCAGTTGAATGGGACGGATTTCGGAATACTTTGGATCTTAGCCGTGTTCGCGTTTATAACTGGACTGTTGATGCTTCGGGTTTGATCTTATCTGGAATTGGTCTTCGTGAGTGTACTGTTGAACTCTTTGAAGCCGTCAGAGTGGATCGTGTTGAGTGTCTAGATACACAGTCTAGACCTCCCCGATTGCTTTTAGTCTGTCACGGGTGCGCTTTTGGCCGGGAGTGGTTGGTTGTCTGTGTGCGTCAGTGTACTGTTGAACTGACTTTGCAGAAGCAGGAGACTGGACGCAGGTTCCTTTTTGAAAAAGCAGAGACTGCTTTAAAGACGCGACTTCTTAGCGAGACGCGATGTTTGGCCTGTTTGAGGGGACGCGGACTTTGGAGAGACGCATCTCTTGAAATGCAGACGCGATTTTCTGGGTGCATTTATGATGATGCTGACGGGGCATGTCCACCGAAGAGTCGCGTACTTTGGGGCGCGCGCCTGTGCCATGTCATGATTACGCCGCCAGCTGGCCTGGGGAAACGGCGAGATTTCGCCTTTTGGCGCGCGGATCCCCCGGTTCATTAAATGAACTGCTCCACGTGTCAACTTCTGACTTGTGGCGGGGTCGCGACGCATGATCTTCCCTGTTCAAACAATGATTTGGCTCCACGCGTCAGGCAGCGATTCGCTGCAGCGTTTATTGGGCCAAACGCTGCGTATCTTCGCGAATCTCTGTGCCTATAAAAGGCAACAGTTAGAGAGATGTATCTTCTTCTCCGCATTCTCTGAGAAAAAGGACTTCCTTCTCTGTTCAACTATTCATCTCCTCGCTCGGATTTCTTGATCTTCAATGGCTCCCAAGACAAAACCGACTGCATCGACCTCAAGGGCGACCGTCGCCGAGGCTGAGAGAGATGCTTCCTCTGCGCAGGAGGGTGTTTTCCGAGGTAAAAATGTACCCTCGGTGTGGGTTCCGCCATTAAAACATGTTCATAGAACCCTAAGGACCTTTAACACAAGATCGTGTTTGATTCTCGGACGCTGTCCTTGAGATGATAACCGGGCGCGGGCCTGATGATCCGACGCTGGTGAACTCTGCACTCTGGGTCCTTCACTTAGAATATTTCTAATTGTGAAGGTCTCTGGACGCGATTTGTAGAACGCGGATTTGATCCATGCGTTCTGTGCCGCGTTTTGTGCCATCAGGCGCTGGCGTCTGAGTCCAAGCACTTTGAAATTTCACAAGTCTTGGTTTGCAGAACGCGGATTTGATCCTTGCGTTCTGTGTCTTCAACCGCCGATTTTGTAGAATCTGGCGTTTGAGTCCAAGTACTTCGAATTTTCATAAGTCTTGGTTTGTAGAACGCAGCTTTGCAGGTCTGGACGCGGATTTGAAAAATTCCTGCGTCCAGTATCTCTTCTGCGTTTTGGTGCAAGTTCGCAGGTCTGGACGCGGATGATAACTCCTGCGTCCAATGTCTCGGCTGCATTTTGAATTATGAACACTTAGCGTCTTCCTTATTTTTGGCAAAGTATCTGACCAAGTGTCTTTTTCTTTTGCAGTGCCGCATGTTTCAGGTTCACTTGCCAAGATGCACCATTTTGGCCGCGTGGGTGGTGCCGACCACCGTCTGACTTTTGCGCAAAGAATGAGTGTCCCCGTGACTGCTGACCAGTTGCTGGATCGCAGGCTCTCTAATGTTAACAGGAGAACCTTCCGGGCACTTATGACCGATGCCGCGCTCAAAACGGATGACGGTGTCAGGTTGGAGAAGCCTGCCTTCTTCTTTGGGGATCATATCTATGATGATGGCCGTCGTGTGTCTGAGGGGACCTATAAATGGCTCCGTGAGATAAAGGGCGGAAGATTCTTTCTTCCAGACATGGAGAGGATGTTCCCGATGTCCTACTTTCAACACATGTCTGTTCCCCGAAAGATGGAATGGGACATTTCCCAGTATATCCCTGAGATCGCCCTTGGTGACTTTGGCCTCCAAAAGGTAGACCGCCATGATAGTCATGACGGGTCAGTTGTCGGACTGTTCCCTGCGTCGTCCAAGCCTGAAATCCCAATTGGAGAGATCCCGGAGCTTGCTACCACCTTCCTCAATTCCTTCATAGAAGCAGGGGGTGACTATCCTGTCGACTTCCGTGCGTATGGATGGGTCCATTCTCCAGAGAATTACTGGTGGGGTAGGATGGTGGGTTTTGTCCTTACCAATCTTGAGGGGCCGCTGAAGCGTGTGGGGCTGTACCCAGCAGTCAGGGCCGTGCAGTGGGGCGTCCCGATGAGTTCCCATAACTTCTTTGGGATTCTGGAGCGCTACAATCCTCGGACGGGGACATTCTTTACTCCGGTTGGAGAGATGGGCCTTGCCCTACACGAATTGTATGAGGTCTCCGGGTTGTCGTCAGGGGATATTCCTTACGAGGAATTTGTCCCAACCACCAGGGAGCTGCGCCTTTTGGAAAAAGAATCTCCTCAAGTGTATGAGACCTACTGGGAGGTAATGTGCCATTTCTACATCTGCGGTCAGACAACTGCCTGGAGGTCAGGAGGCGTCAAGCAACTATCCTGGGCTGATTATCTGTTTAATAATGTCAGCAATAAAGATCTCCCAGTAATCCGACTAGCTCCTAGTTCTGGTGGGGAAGTTGAAGACAGGATCGACGCAGCTTCTGACAAGTTCTACACCACGGAGTCGAACGAGGACGGCTTCGACCCTGACTTGGTCTTTGAGAGCTTTCACCATCAAGCCCGGACCCCTATTTCTGATCAGGCGCTGTTGGCGGGCTTCCTGATGTTGTGGCTGAAGAGGTGTGTGGTGCCCACGCTACCACATGAAGTTATAGTGGCAGATGTGGTGTACCCGGCGGTACTCTTGGCTCATGGCCACCCCATAGCCCTTCTTCCCGCCGTGGTGGCTGGTATTCAAAGCGGGCTGCGGGTGTTGACCAAGAGCTTCTGCGGACCCCCAAAGACTGCTAATTCTCGTGGGGAGCCGTATACCGACTCAGAGGGGAACCCGACGGTGAGGCACCCCAACCCACGAATTGAGCTGCCTTACACGTACCTCATGGCTTGGTACGTGATGCATTGCCCATCTCTAATGACGGCGGCGCGTGGGAGCGTGGATCATATCCCATTTGTGCAGCGGCTAGAACGTTCAGAGTGGCATGACACCTACCTGTATTACATTAGGAAGCGTCTTTCCTGTGCCGCCAATTACCAGCTCAACCGCTGCTTTCCAGAGGTTCAAGGTGCAGCCCCCGGGGAGCTGTTCACGGATGTCGCTGGGCGGGATGACTTCTCGCAATTGCCTGCTGGAGCCTTCTGGTGGTTGATCAATATACGACCAGGATATGTGCTGTTTCGCCAAGGAACTTCCTGCACTATCGAGCCGTATATGCCAAGTCGTTTTGCCCGACAATTTGGCTATGATCAGCTTTACGTCGGGAATCCCAATGCTCAACTTGCCTTTGACGGGAATCTGTTCGAAGGCGCTCGGGCTTGGTATTACAGTGTGGCTGGAGGGACGGGAGCAACGTTCCATCTACCCGACGAGGCGCCTAAGTGCCGTATGAGCTTCAGCTTCTGTATTTGGTACTCCCAAGCCGGCCAGACGCCAGATCTTATTCCGGAGTCTTCATGTCTTGAGAGTATCAATGCCAGTCTCGAGGAGAGGTCTGAATCCAGTAAACGTACTAAACTCCTCGACCAGTACCTGAAAGCTCAGAGGGAGGTCGAGAAACGATCGAGGAGGGAGCCCCCAGTAGTGAGGGCGGCACCGCGACCGGCAAGGGCAAAGCCGCAAGCGACGAGGGCGGAGTGATTAGGACGGGAAAGGGCGCACTTATTATATGTATAGAATGTGATTGATGTACCCTTTCTTGTCTCCGCTATAGCCTAGGGCTATACCGAGTCGGATCTCAGGGAGAGCTAGTGTAGAAACGTTACGATACACGTGAGAAGATAAAACGAGAACTCTTCTTTGTTTACAAGAATAAAGAATCAAAAGAAAAACAAATAAAAGAATTAGTGGCTATGTTCATGGTGGAAATCGGGAGAAATCAAGATTGAGATGGATTTGAACTAACAACTAAAAAGAAAGTAAAATCAAGAAAACTTTGAATGCAAGAAATCCATGACTAGCTAACCTTAACTACCTTGCTAAACTAACTAAACTCCGTGATAGTGATGCGTGCCTCATGTTGATTCATCGGCATGTATTTGTCTTGCTTGTGATCTAATTACTTTCCCACTAAGATGATGGGGATTCATTCTTGGACTTGTCTTGTAGCCTCCATAGATGGTCATCGGCCTACAAGATAGACTTTCACTAATGGAATCACAAGAGATACACTCAAGGGATGCAAATGAAGAACATACAACTTTCACTAATGGAAGTAGTGAAGTTGTACATCAATTAGCATATTGGTGCTCCATCTCCATGTTCCATCAAGGCACTAGTTCAAAGACTAGGCTCTACATGAGGCACACATGAATCATATGGAGAATTACAACAAGATTCTTGCCAAGAAATGAAACAAAACCCATCGGAGAAGAGAAGATCATACAAATTGCAAGATGAAGTAAAGCAATCACCCATGAGTTAGGAGTTAGCAAGAGTAGTGGTTAGCTAGTACATGGAACAAGAAATTAGCTACTAGACATTACAAAAGCAAAGCAAAGCATGATTGAATTGCTAGAAATTAACAAAGCAAGTAACAAAGCAAAATAAAAGCAAGTGAAGAAGACAAACTAGAATCAAGCTCAAGTAGATATGTAGAGAATGGATCAATCCTTGTATAGCTCCAAGTTGTCACTCCTTGTTGATACAAGCTCTCTCTCTCATACAAATCTCTCTTGCAATGAAATCTAGGGAGGAGAAGATCCTAGAGAGAACTAAAAATCCAAAAAAACCTAACAAAATTACAATCTATTCACTAATCTCTCTCTCTTCTCTGATCCGTTTTTTCTCGCAGGTGAAGGTGCACTATTTATAGCAGATTGGAGAAGCTTCTGGAGAGTAGTTTGTTGCCACAAAATCCGGGGACCAACAGCCACCAGATTGCCGCGCCCATGCCGCGGGATCGCGGCAATCTCGTGGCCGTTGGATCGGATCTTTCTGGTGGAGATCAGTGGGAAGTGGTTATCCACGTGGACCACTTGGATTCTCTGTTTGTTGCGCGGATCTCTCTAGATCTGGATTGAGATTTGGCTTTATCCTTTATCTTTTAATTAATCACCTTAATTATTGCTAATTAAGGTAATTAATTGGCTAACTCTCCTTTAAGTATGTACCTGCAAATAAGTAGAGAAGAGGAGTAAAAATCACATATTTATTTGTAATATGCATGGGGATTATGATGTAAAATATGCAATATTGGATACCAATCACACCCCCACACTTATTCTTTTGCTCGTCCCGAGCAAAACAAAGAAAAAGAAAATCTAGACTAACAGTTTATTACACCACTTTCGCAGGTGACGCGATTGCACTGAGCATGTGCAACAAGCCGTTAAACCTCTAGGTTACCCTAGAGGAGGAGTGTTGTCTCCTGAGGGTTTTCAGCGGATTACACCCACAAAATCCATAAGAAAAGAAGACAAATGTTAGTGTTTTGAAAATGCATTTTGAATAAGAGACATGTTTACGAACTATTTTTGCAAAAATATAAGTGATCCTAGGTCATAAGTCCACCTATAATCATTCTTCCTTAAACTTAGTATCCATGCAAGATCTTGTTTTTCAATTAAGGTAAGAATTCAAAATTGGATTGAATATTTTATCTTTCATAAAACCTAGATAGTATGCACACCGTGCTCTGTGAAAATTTCTGGGATTTCAACTCTAACCATCAAGCCATTTATTTTATTTATATATACTTTTTATGCTTTTTTCTTCCCTTAGTTTAGGCTTTCTAGTCTACCCTTGTAGCGAGCCTTTAACCGATGACTCCCAAACCAGACGGTCTTAGGGCACCAGATGAGAAAACATCCCTCGGGTTTAAGGTCTCGAGTAAAAAAGGCCACAAAACTAAGAGGGATTATTCTTAATCACCGTTAGGCGTGAATAATCATGCTTCTTGAGGCACAATTACCCAGCTTAATAAGTGAGATCACTGTTAGGCGTGAGTCATCATGCTTCTTGAGGCACAATTTCCCAGCTTAATAAGTGATCTTTTATTTATATATATATTTTTTCTTTTTTTTTTTTTTTTTTTATATGGCATTTTTGGTCTTTGTCTCCATCCCAAGAAATGTGTAAGTGTAAAGTGCATATTTATCTAAGGTAAAAATTCAAGATAAAAATATCTCACCAATTTTACTTACTTATCCTATAGTCTAAAACAAGATCTATTACTTCAACTAGGTTTAAGATGTCATAATTAAGGCTTTCTTAATCTCTAAGATACATCTTAATTTTCTTAAAAATAGAGCAAAACTTTGTTTATTATTTCAAAAAGTTTTTATTTTGTTTCTTTTTTTTTTATTTATATTTTTCTAAAAGAAAAGCAAAGTCTAAAAAGAAAATGGAAAATCTAGAAAAAAAGATAAAATCTAAAAATAGAAAAAAGATAAAATCTAAAAATAAAAGACCTAAAAAAAAATAAAAGTCCTAAAAAATAAAAATCCTATAAAGAAAAGAAAATCCTATGTTAGTAAACCCTCCCCCACACTTATTTCATGCATTGTCCTCAATGCATTATGGTAAATGTATGCATGAAACAGGTAAGAGGTAGGAAAAATTATTTACAAGGAATATACAAATGTAACTCTCACCTGGGTTTTTGGTCGCTTCCCTCTGGTCCGTTTCCCATCGTTCCAATGTGTTCTCTTTCTTGAATTCCATTGGGAAACGGTCTGAATTGTTCTTACCCTAGGTGATTCCAGTTTCAATTTGTTGTTATTTTCATTCATACTCTTTCCACCACATCGTTCATAAACAAAGTCCTTATCACCACTCTCACTCAGAATCTCATCACTTCCAGTGTTTAGAAATTTTAACTCCTCTCCATATAATTCTTCAAAGCTCAAGTCAACATCCGGAAGTGGACATTAGCAATTAAACTTACCCCGAGTTGACTCATCTAAGCACATATCTCTTCAGCAAACAAGTCTTCAAATGATATATCAATTGGAGGTTCAAATACAGTCTCAGTTGGCTCATTGAAAGTGAAGATATCCAAATCAACTTTCCCCTTTTGAAAGGGTACGCGGATAAGAGAATCACAAGGTTGTGACTCATCTTTTGGATCTTCACCTTCCTCCTCACAATTGTTACTAATGAAATTAACCTCAAATGTTTGATCTTTTGTTTTGTGAGGCTGTGTGTGGAAGACATTGTGTTCATGTGTCATGTTACCAAAAGTCAACCTCATTGATCCATTCCGGCAATTAATGATTGCATTTGCAGTAGCCAGGAATGGTCGACCCAGAATGACAGGAATTTGTGCCCTTTGATTTGAATTTGATACTGGTTTTGTTTCAAGGACAACAAAGTCAACTGGATAAAAGAATTCTCCAACTTTGACCAGGACATCTTGAATTACCCCCTTGGGTTTAGTAACAGAGCGGTCAGCCAATTGAATGGTCATTTGGGTCGGGAGAAGATCACCTAACCCTAATTGTTGGTACACAGAGAAAGGTAGGAGATTGATACTGGCCCCCAAATCAAGAAGTGCCCTATTTATTGTAGTCTGTCCTATGATGCATGAAATGGTGGGGCTCCCTGGGTCTTTGTATTTAACAGGAATTGGACCAGTGAGCAGCTCATTGATGGATGATGCAAGGAAGACTTTTTTAGGGACTTGGGTCTTCTTCTTCTTGGTGCACATTTCCTTCAAAAATTTGGCATATGAAGGCACTTGTTGAATGGCATCAAGAAGAGGGACATTGATTTGGACCTTATTGAATGTTTCTTTTTTTCTCCATGTGAGCATTTGACTTATTATTTCTCACCTATTTGGATATGGAACTATAGGCTTGTATGTATGCTCATCTACCTTTTCTTCACCCTTAGCCTTGGAAGTGGATGGCTCTGAACTAGAGGATGGTTTGTCAAAAGTTGGTGACATTGGGACATGAGGAGTTTGCTTTGGTACTGGATGAGATTGTGGACTAGAAACCTTATTGTCAACTTGTTTTCCAGATCTCAGGGTATGAATGGCATGACAGTGACTGGGTCCTGAATTTTCAACTTTGGGATTTAGCAATGGCTGGCTTAAGAACAGTCCTTTTTGATTCTCAGCCAATTACTTGATCTGGACCTTCATTTCATTCAACTCCTGTTGCTGGTTCTTTGTTAAGGTTTCTATCATTTGTTTCAACTCAGATATTTCAGAATTATTTTGGGGTGGATGTTGAGGATATGGAGATTGGAACTGTGATTGGTAATATGGTGGTGGGTCCTGATATGACTGTGGTGGACTTTGAGATGGATGAATATACAGTGAATTCTGATCGAAACTGGATGGATGAAACTGAGCATTGTACAGATGTGGAAGTGGTGGCATATGATGCTCAGTACCAGACTGACTCCATGAAAATTTGGATGGTTCTGCCATCCTGAATTGTAAGTATTGGAGTATGGGGGTCTGGTAAATGCTGCATTCATGTTCTCCTGAAATGGGGGCTGATACAATGGACACTCCTCAACAACATGGCTAAGGTCTTGACATTTGGTGCAACCTGGTCTAATCAAAGGCAATGGGTTGACCTGGTTGACCACAGAATTCCCTATTGACTCAAGCAACTCTATCCTCTTCATTAATTGTGTGATCTTGGTTTCTGCAGCTATAGAGGATTCTTTGGAATGTGTACCAGTTCTGGAAGTGGTGGAAGTGGATTTGTCAGGACAAGACTCCCACTGAATGGTTTTCTCAGCTAGGGTTTCAAAGAGATCCCACCCCTGATGTTCATCTTTTTTCAGGAATTCCCCTTGGCACATGGATTCCAAAAGGGTTTTTGTTTGGTAATCTAATCCATCATAGATAATCTGGCATAGACGCCATTTCTCTATGCCATGATGGGGACATAGGGCAAGGAGGTCTTTGAAACGCTCAAGATATTTCCAGAAAGGTTCATTTTGTTCTTGCTTGAATTGCATTATGTTTTTTCTCATGAGGGCTGTTTTGTGGATAGAATAGAATTTCCTAAGAAAGACCTTAACAAAATCATCCCATGAAGATATGGAACTGACAGGAAGACTATAAAGCCATTTCTTAGCTAAATCCTTAAGTGCAAACGGTATGAACCGTAACCTAACAGCATCCTCAGAAAGTTGGGATATTCTCATCATTTGGCATACCTCTTCAAACTCACGAATAAAGAGGTACGCGTCCTCAGACTCTAGACCATGGAAGTGGGGAAGTGTACTAATGAATTGTGGTTTCAGCTCAAAATTGTTTCCATTAGGCTCGGGGAGAAGAATGCATGAAGGAATGGAGGTGCGAATCGGATAGAATCGATCTTGAAGTGAGACGTTGTTGGTCATGATGTGAAGTGGTTGTGTATGTGCAAGTGTAGAATTAGGATCACAAAACCACTGTCGTATATACAATCACAAACAACGTACACCGATCACACCAGCGAAAAAGAAAATAACAAACAACAAAAGAAAAAATCAATCCAAGCTTGTCTAGAGTTTCTGGTCCTAGATGACTCCTAAATAGACTGTCCACAGGAGGTTTAGTGTAGACCTTGACTATAAGCAAATCAGCCAGGGAAGGGTAAAGTCGTTGGGAGGTTTTCCGTCCGAAGACGTTCCTTAATTAAGTAACCAACAACCTTCGGGCTTTCGGCCCTTAACCCCTTTCCTAGGCACCGATTTTACAGAAGTCAATTTCCAACACTTTTCCCCCTTAGGATAATCTCCTAAGTGAGTCCGGATGTCCCTAGGGCCAACGTCTATCAAATTTTATTTACAAGCTTAGGATTGTGAGTACGTGGGGAAAATGATTTCCGGGCTAAGGAAAGGGTAATGACCTCCCCCACCTTATGTTATTTACAGGAATTGCCCTTAGAATTAATTGTGCAAGTGTACGATATAGAAACAAACAAGGTTCACTCCAAGTAAGAAAAATCAAACAAAGAGTGAGTCTTAGTCTATATGCAATGAATCACGTACCTTGTCCCACGCACTCTTCAACAGTAAATTTAAAGTAATTGAAAGACACGTGCCTAAAATGCAAATGTCTAACAATTATTATCAATTACAACCAACTTTTTACTGTTTTTTTAATTAAGCAGGTCCAAGGTGAAAAATACAGGAAATGAAGTATATATGCAGATGTAATTGCAAAGCAGAAGCCCCTGCAAAAAGTTTGTAAGTAGTGAACTCTAGAGTGCCGCGTTCCCACGGCAATTCTTGTGGATCCGCGGCACAATAGAGGGATCCTGGGCTCTGCTTTCTTGAGCAGAGGCCCAGGTCCACTTATATGATTCTGCTGTGCAAATATTTCTGAATCTTCAACCTGTACCTGCAACAGAGAAGATATATCGTTTAGTTTCTCACTTTTTAAAAATACCGTCGCTCTCCCCGGCAACGGCGCCAAAATTTTGATTAGGACGGGAAAGGGCGCACTTATTATATGTATAGAATGTGATTGATGTACCCTTTCTTGTCTCCGCTATAGCCTAGGGCTATACCGAGTCGGATCTCAGGGAGAGCTAGTGTAGAAACGTTACGATACACGTGAGAAGATAAAACGAGAACTCTTCTTTGTTTACAAGAATAAAGAATCAAAAGAAAACAAATAAAAGAATTAGTGGCTATGTTCATGGTGGAAATCGGGAGAAATCAAGATTGAGATGGATTTGAACTAACAACTAAAAAGAAAGTAAAATCAAGAAAACTTTGAATGCAAGAAATCCATGACTAGCTAACCTTAACTACCTTGCTAAACTAACTAAACTCCGTGATAGTGATGCGTGCCTCATGTTGATTCATCGGCATGTATTTGTCTTGCTTGTGATCTAATTACTTTCCCACTAAGATGATGGGATTCATTCTTGGACTTGTCTTGTAGCCTCCATAGATGGTCATCGGCCTACAAGATAGACTTTCACTAATGGAATCACAAGAGATACACTCAAGGGATGCAAATGAAGAACATACAACTTTCACTAATGGAAGTAGTGAAGTTGTACATCAATTAGCATATTGGTGCTCCATCTCCATGTTCCATCAAGGCACTAGTTCAAAGACTAGGCTCTACATGAGGCACACATGAATCATATGGAGAATTACAACAAGATTCTTGCCAAGAAATGAAACAAAACCCATCGGAGAAGAGAAGATCATACAAATTGCAAGATGAAGTAAAGCAATCACCCATGAGTTAGGAGTTAGCAAGAGTAGTGGTTAGCTAGTACATGGAACAAGAAATTAGCTACTAGACATTACAAAAGCAAAGCAAAGCATGATTGAATTGCTAGAAATTAACAAAGCAAGTAACAAAGCAAAATAAAAGCAAGTGAAGAAGACAAACTAGAATCAAGCTCAAGTAGATATGTAGAGAATGGATCAATCCTTGTATAGCTCCAAGTTGTCACTCCTTGTTGATACAAGCTCTCTCTCTCATACAAATCTCTCTTGCAATGAAATCTAGGGAGGAGAAGATCCTAGAGAGAACTAAAAATCCTAAACAAAACCTAACAAAATTACAATCTATTCACTAATCTCTCTCTCTTCTCTGATCCGTTTTTCTCGCAGGTGAAGGTGCACTATTTATAGCAGATTGGAGAAGCTTCTGGAGAGTAGTTTGTTGCCACAAAATCCGGGGACCAACAGCCACCAGATTGCCGCGCCCATGCCGCGGGATCGCGGCAATCTCGTGGCCGTTGGATCGGATCTTTCTGGTGGAGATCAGTTGGGAAGTGGTTATCCACGTGGACCACTTGGATTCTCTGTTTGTTGCGCGATCTCTCTAGATCTGGATTGAGATTTGGCTTTATCCTTATCTTTTAATTAATCACCTTAATTATTGCTAATTAAGGTAATTAATTGGCTAACTCTCCTTTAAGTATGTACCTGCAAATAAGTAGAGAAGAGGAGTAAAAATCACATATTTATTTGTAATATGCATGGGGATTATGATGTAAAATATGCAATATTGGATACCAATCACGGAGCCACCAGCAATGAGAGTGGAGCCGCGACCGGCAAGGAGGTCGAAGCAATTGGCGAGGAAGCGTCGTCGACGCTCTGCTTCTGTAGTTGAGCCTGCCCCAAAGAAGACTCGGAGGGACTTAACGCTGAAGTCTCTCAATCCAGAGCTATCTCTGCTGGAGTTGAGGTTCCTCCTGAAGGTGTCCCTGTTAGAGTTGAGGAACCGCTGGAAGATGAAGATTTTCCAAGCTTGGTCCGTGCTTCTAGGTCACGCAGCGAGACCGTGGAGGAAGGGGAGCTTGTTGAGCGCCCCCTTATTGCTGGTGATGCTGAGTCACCGGAGATTGACATAATGGGCGAAGAGGATGTCGAGATTCCAGGAATCTCAACTCAGCCCGAATTTCTCCTGCTCATGAAGGGAGAGACGAGGTACAGCAGCCGGGGGTCTCCTAGCGTCTTTTTTCCAATCCTCGGGCAGTTGACCTAGTCCTACCACTGGGGTGATTGGGGGTAAGGCTCCTGTTGCGGAGCTTCCTCGTGTGGCGCTATCGTCTTCTTCGTCATCGGGAGAAAGTGACTTTGAAGATAAAGTCGACTAGGCGAT
This sequence comes from Agave tequilana, assembly GCA_038442645.1. Classification (NCBI taxonomy): domain Eukaryota; kingdom Viridiplantae; phylum Streptophyta; class Magnoliopsida; order Asparagales; family Asparagaceae; genus Agave; species Agave tequilana. The sequence goes on from JAVJIF010009923.1 coordinate 89,161, forward strand.
GAACCGCTCTTCCTGATCAGGGCGGATTCTTTGACGTCTCGGAGGAGGAACAACATGAGGGTGAGCCCTCGATGGCGCCATCGTCACTGGCGACAATTGCTCCCACTGACGGTATTCTTTTCTCCTTCTGTTTAATTCTCTTTTTTCATGTTGAAGAGGATGTTCTAACATTCTTCTTTTGTACTGCAGGGTCAGCTGGAGGTACCGGGCTCAGCCCGAGGAGTTGAGGCTTCGGTTGCCGAGACAACCTCAGTGGGGCAGCTGTTGAAGTTTGGGAGCCTTCCCCTTTGCCAGGAGGGGAAACAACCATTGAGGCTGAGGAGGCTCTCACTCCGCCGGTGGAGAAGGCTACTGCTGAAGCTGGGGAGACTCCCATTCTACAGGACTCGACGCCTCTGGACCTCGAACCTAGTAAGGCAGCTTTGACTGAGGGGGCTCAGGTGGGAGTCTGACGATCGGCACCCTTCCAGAAGGCCACACAGCTCAATCCTCGGTGGAAGTTTCTGAAGAGGTTTGTGCTTACAACTCCTTCCTTGGTCGTGGGGCTCCTGCAGAGGCGGCGCTCCAGGAAGCGCCAGTGGGTAGTCTTGCTCTTGCCACATCGACGGCCGGCACGCTCTCGTGCGAGAAGACCCGCCCTATATCCCTTATCCCGTGACAGAAAAAGGGTCGGGAAGCTTCTTAGGTGGTGAAGACATGGGGGAGCTGGCACGTCAGATGGTGCAACAATTCTTCACCTCGATGGGATCATATATTGATCTCATCTTCCGTGGACACAGCACCTTCCAGTTCGCCCAGAGGCTTCTTGAAAATATGGCCGTGAGCGTCGAATTGGCGGGAGGCCCTTCACTTGCCAGAGCATGCCTGCAGGTGGTAGAGCAACTTGGAGATAACCTGCGGGAGCTGGAATCTTTGGAAGATGCTGGTTCTTCCAGTGAGGCCCAGGCCATCCTGACTAGGCTCCTAGCTGCTCAGGAACGGGAGCGACAGGAGGCGGAGGCGCAGATCACTGCCGAGGTCCGTGACCTTGAATATTCCAAGGCTGAATTTCAAAAATTAGCCGGAGATTCGAGGGATCTGAGCTCAGTGTGCAGAGCACGGAGCAGGTCATCCTCAGAACTCGGGACATTATCGCCAAGGCGGAAGCTGTTCTTGCGCTAAATGAGGAGAAACTTGTTTCCCTCAAAAAGGAGCTTGAGGAGCAACGGGCTGCTACGGCGCGTGCTGAAGAGAGTCTATCCCTGCAATCTTCCAGGGTGGAATCTCTGCGGATGCAGCTGGCTGCCAGAAGTTTCTTATCTGAGACGGAGCTGCGGGACCGGGCTATCATGGAGGCTGAGAGGACGCGCCAGCATGAGATTCACCGCCTTAGGGAACATTCGTTCCTTGGTGAACCAGGACATTTAGCCTTCTTTTCTTCTTCTTCTTTTTTTTTTGTAAAAGAAGGGACACTCTATTTATTAAGAGTGTTGTATCCACTTCTATCATTTCTTGATAATCATTTCTTGATATAATAGAAGTTTTCTTTAGAGCTTTTGTCCCAATTTCTTTGTCCTGTTGTGGATGAGTCCAAGAGATCACTAGTTTGTGATTACTGAACTTAGGTAGGGCTAAGTTCTTTTATGAGACGCGGTCTTGGCGAGACGCGGCATTAATCCCACAGGGTGAGACGCGGTCATCAGTCTACCGGAACTTAGATTTCACTAAGTCCTTTTACTGAACGCAGCGTCAATCATAAAGTGAGACCGGGTCATCATTTCATAAGAACTTAGATTTCTACTAAGTCCTTTTGATGAGACGCGGCGTCAATCACAAATCGGAACGCGGTCTTCTTGATGAGATGCGCGTCAATCAAAGATGAGACGCGGCATTGATCCGTAAAGTAAGACGCGGCTGTCAGTCCCTGAGACGCAGCGTCAATCACAAGGTGAGACGCAGCTCTGAATAACGCAAATCTTCTTGCGCGGATCGGGGCAGACGCGGGAGACGCAGCCTTGTGCCTTTCCCTTAATTCAAAATGGATTAAGTGCTCTCTGAGGGGACGCGACTTTGACTCGCGCGGGCATCTTTTCTGGGACGCGGATGTGTGGATAGTTCTTCAATCCGCGTCTGAGTGTAAACTCCCAGGCGTTACATACAGCCTGTCATAGGGATTTGGTGTGATCTTTAAATATCCGATGCGATTTTCCGCTTTTGTTTCCCGAAGCAGTTGTCCACCGGCGTCGGCTGCTGATTGGGCTTGAGTATTGATTCTCTTAAACGAGAAATCAGTGCGGGCGGTTGGAGATCAGCGCCAGCGGCGGTTCTCGAAGCAGCGTTACACGCGTCCGGCCCTTATTGGATCTTGGCAGTTGTGCAGTTATTAATGCCGCGGTTCAGATTACGGGGCCATTATCGCTATTATCAGGAGTTGCCTATAAATTGGCGCCCCTTCTCCCTTCAATCCTGCCTTTGGACTATTTTGTTTTTTGAAAGAGTGAGTGCTTTGAGAAGCTTCATCTTCCTCAGCGAATTGTCTCCATGGATGAGGAAGGCTCTGAAGATGACCCAGGCTTTTAGCTCCTGTTTGGTCTCTTTAGGAGAAAACAACTCTTTGCCTTTTGACCGCCGTTTGCGTCCTGGTGCAGAGATTACAACTCTTGATAGAGGTCTCCACGGGTATGCCGTTCGTTTCACCATGACAATTTAGATTTACCATGGCCTGTACCTTTGCTTCATGTCATCTGGACCCCCTCATGAAGTCTGCATTGGTGCACTCCTTCTGGAATTTGTACCATAGACCTGAACTTCTCCGGACGCGCATGCAGGATCTTTGGCACTTGGCGTTGGCGCGTTTTATGGCTTATGCCTTAGCGCATTTCATGGTCAATGCCTTGGACAAATTCCAAAAAGGTTCAGACCCGCACCTTGCAACTCCTGTTCATGGAGATGGCAATTTTCGGCGTCTGTGCCTTTTCGGCGTTTGTGCTCTTTGACCTAGGCGCAGAATGGGACCGCGTTTTGATTGCGTTTGTCTCTCTGCTGACGCAACAGTTTGGCTTGCTGCGCGTGTCATTCCTGCGTCTTGGCAGACTGCATGGATCATTCCCCCGCGTTTGGCTGATTGCGCGGATCATTCCCGCGTTCGCCTCTGCTGACTTAGTTTTTCTCTGTTTACACTAAGTTGCAGATTGTTCTTATTCTCTCTTTTTTGTTCCTTGCAGGTTTGCTGGGCTCTTGGAAGAATACTTCGGTCGGCGAACTCGTTCACGTTCACCTATGAGAGAATATATTATGGTCCTCGTCACCTATAAGAGAGTATATTACATCTCTGACGAGGACCCGACCCTCGCCAAGGTCTCTTCAGATCTGGTGCAAGAGACGGATAGGCTGAGTATCGGCGCGGGTGGTCCGGCGGTTGCGGTGGCGGAGGGATCCTCTTCCTCTCCCTACCCCAGAAGTGACATCAAGGACAGTCCGTTGGATGGCCTGCTGGGGAAAGGGATGGTGATGAATGCAGGACTCTCTGCTGCCGCTGGACCGAGTGGAGGGTGGCATCCTTTGTGATGACTCCGAAACTTCCGCTCTCACCCCAAGATGACTCCATGTTTGTTGGATGGTCTACTAGGGAAAGAGGCGCGC
>JAVJIF010009924.1:0-67102 GCA_038442645.1 Agave tequilana
TGTGTGTGTGTGTATATGAGCTTGAGCAATCCATAACTAATCTATCCTTTATATTTTATCTAAACACAACATCTTAACACTTACAGACATGACACAAGTCTTCTTGAATTCTTCTCTGGAAAATCTTCTTCCCTTCTTGACTCGGTCCAAACTAGGATCCAATGAGCTAGACTCCTCTTGAATACTTGATGCGATCTTGATGCGCGAGCTCTTGAATCGATACGTGCTAGCTTCAAAACTTGACTTCGAATTTTTTGTTGAAGCTAAACACCTATTAAGATCTTGATTAAATATCTGAAATTATATAAACACAAGATCATTATTACTATACTACATGAGTTATTTATCATCAAAACTAGAGCGTGAGCCTTTGGGCCAACATGTGATTCAAATTGCATTACAATGATAACTTCAATAGATATATTTTTTTATTCAATGCTCATTCTAGATTCAAGGGTAAAGGTGTCAAATATTAGTTTGAAATCAATTCATGTTCTGAAATAGTTTTGGTATGACACCCTTCTGTATCTCTCTAGTTTCTTCTCACAAAACTTAAGCTTTTGCTTTAGATCTATTCTATAGGAATCAACTATTTGTGAGAGAGTTTTTTTGAGGATCAAAGAGTGTTGATCTCAAGTGTTTTCACTCTTTGTAATCAAGTGATTTAGGTACGGCCTTGAAGTGAGCTCGCGGGCTCATGCTGTAGGTGTTGTGGCACCAAGTGAGGGATTTACGGGCCCAAAAGTTCTTGAGAAAACTTGTAGCGTTGGTGATCTTGCGGGACCAAGTTATAATGTAAATCCTTCATTGCAGTGAAGGTGGGAACGTAGAGCAAGTTGCTCAAAGCTTCTTACATATCTCTCTATTTGCTTCTCTCTATCTCTCTACTCTACTCACTGTTTATATATCTTACATGCTTATATTGTGCTTATAATTAAATGCTTGATATCATTTATGCTTAATTGCTATACATGTGTGGGATTGTCTAATTGCTTATTAGAGTAGAATTATTAATTAAGTTTTAATTTTCGCATTGATTAGCATATCACCTATTCACTCCCTCTAGGTGATTTCAATTAGTATCAGAACCCGGTGCTTTTAATTTGAATTTAACAACTTAGAGTTAAAGATTTTTATTTTGCTAATCACATTTTTGTTTCCACACACATGCATTTTCTTGCACCCCCATGCTTGATATTATTAACTTTCAAACTTGAAAGATTAAGATGTATTTATATCTCAAATCTCTCAGAAGGTATGTTTATCTTACCATTACTAAAGAAAATGGCAACAATATTTCTGAGGAAAATGCAAAAGCTATTCATGCTCTAAAGCTAGCCCTAAATGATGATTATCTCTCTTGGGTTACTAATTTTGATTCTGCTATTATACTTTGGAATACATTGATCTCTCTTAGCGAACAAACTTCAAATGATAAGGAAAGAGACTCAAAAAAAAGAAATGATATTTTCAATATGTGCTTCATGGTCCAAGGGGAATATCCCCTTGAGGCAAACTCGAATTCCAATCTTGATGAAGATAAGATGTCATATGATAAACTTGCCATGTTTTGTCAAGAACTACTAGAAAAATATAATTCATAGAAAAATTTAAACAAGAAGTTGAAGAGAGAAAATAAGCCTTTATTGAATGAAAATGATTCTTCAAAATTGAGTATTGCTTTGAAGGAAAATGAATTTTTTTAAAAAAAAATGTTTCCTTATCTTGTAAATTGAATGTTATTTTTCAAGCAAATGATTTCTTGAAAAACAAAGTTGATTCTATTTCCAAAGAAAAGGAAATTGCTTTGAAAGGAAAAGATGATTTATCTATTCCTTTTAATAATCTTAAAAAGAATTTTGTTTTTCTTGTTGGCCTAAAGGCCGATCACTGTAGTTTGATGATGATTAACTCATGCAATTATAGTACTAATGATCTTATATTATTTAAGTTTCAGATACTCAATTAAAATCTTAGTTGGTGTTTAGCTTCAACAAAATATTAAAAGTTAAGTTTTGAAGGTAGCACGTATTGGTTCAAGAGGTCAAGCTTAAAGATCATATCAAGTATTCAAGGAGGAGTCTAACTCGATGGAATCAAGTTTGGATTAAGTTAAGATAAAAAAGAAGATTTATTCAAGAAGAAGACTTGAGTTAGAAGTTTGTAAGTTTAGAATTTATGTAAAGAATAAATTAGTTTTGATTACTCAAGCTTATACAAATACACTTGAACATAAGTTTTGGTGTTTTAGTTTTCTAAAAGATTGAGTTTAACAATATCGATTTAGAAAAGATTTTATACTTTGTGTTTTAAACTCATACTTGTATTATATAGTTTATATCTCAAAAGAATAAGGTTTATAGTTTGAAATATGTGCACATAGTAGAGCTTGATTTGTTCATAAAAACTTATTTTGATGAGTTTAAGTTTTGTTTTTATCAAAAGTTGTTTTTATGAGTATATATTATCAAAACCAAGTTTACATTATTTTATATGTGTATTCGATGTTATCCATACATGTTGAACTTCAAATGTGTTTGAGAAACTTATTTTCGTATCTATGAGAGTTTTAGAAAAACACGATTTTCTATTTATAAGTAGTTTTTAGAAAATATGATTTTGTTTCAAGAGTAAATTTTTTTATCTCAAAATAAGTTCACATATTTGTAATATGTGTTGATTTTTTATCACACATATTTGTGCTCTATTATATTACATGAACTTATTTTTGTAGAATTTATTGGGATTTATTAAAATTTAATTGGATTTAAAAAGATGTTTAAAAATACATTATATATTGTTTTGGGGCTGAGCCTGGTCGACCAGATGTGCACATGCCTAAGGGTTATGCATGTCGGTCGACCGATCGGTAAATCGTTAGAGACTCAGTGCTCTTTGTTGTTTTCGATCTACTGATCGCTTGATTGCCATAGAGATTTGCTGTAGATCGATCGCCCCGTCGACCGGCATCCCAACAATCATATTTTGACTGTTGGCAGTTGACTGCCCGGTCGACTGACAAATCAGTTTAGCTGTGATTGGACCCCAGCGGTTAGTTTTTGATTTGGCCTATAATTAGGGTTTTTGGCTTGATTTTTCAAGATTTTCTCAACAAGTTTTCTTGTGATTATTGCTCCATCTTCAACAGTGTTTTTCAACAAGTTTTAGAGCTTCATTATAATATTAAAAGAAAGTTTTTAAGAGTGTTTCTCTTGAATTTTCAAAAAGATTTTCTTTAGCTTTTCATCTTCAAATCTATCTAGTTTTCTCACACAAGCTTGTGTTTTTCATTGCTAAATCATTCTATAAGATACTTGTTTGTGAGAGTGTTTGTCTGTTAGTAAGAAGTCGATTACCAAGTGCTTTACCTTATAGTTGAGAAGTTGAAGGTTGCGGCCTCGGCGAACTTGCGGGTTCGCGTGTGTTGTTGTTCTTGCGGGAACAAGTGAGAGATTTACGGATCCGAGAGTTCTTGAGGGAACATGTAGGTATTGTGGCATCGAGTGATCTCGAGGGATTGATTTTAGCGAAAATTCTTCATTGCAGTGACGGCGGGGACTAGAGCAAGTAGCTTGAATTTTAAAATAATTCTCTCATGTTTGCGATTGCTTCTCTCTCTCTCTCTCTCTCGCTTTACTCACTTATATTTATATATCTTACATGCTCATATTGTTCATATCTTTATATGCTTGATATTAATTGTGCTTAATTGATATACATGCTTGGGATTATTTAATTGATATCTTGCATGCTATTTTTTGTCTATCCTTACATGCTTGACATACTTTTATGTGCTTACACTTGTTTGAACCAAGAGACCTATTGAAGCACCTCAACTCTTAATCAAGAAGAATTTTTTGGAGAAGTTTTAGAACCCTTCATCGGGAATGTAACTTCACTCTTTGGTTATCCATTGTGTTAAGTTTTTAGCTAGTATAAAAATTTTTATTTTCGCATTTGATTAGCACATCACCTATTCACCCCCTCTAGGTGATTATAAGTGGTATCAGAGCTTGGTGCTCTTGATTTGAGTCTAACAACCTAGAGTTAAAGATCTTATTTTTGCTAATCATTATATTTGTTTATACACACACATGAATTTTCTTGCACCTCCCATATTTGATATTCTTAACATCCAAAATTGAAAAGTTAAGATGTTTATGTATCTAAAATCCTTGGTATACATGTTTATCTTGACACTACTAACGAATCATATATTATAAATGGCAATTATCTTGATGCTAATACAAAAGCTATTCATGCTTTAAAGCTAACCCTAAATGATAATTATCTATCTAGGGTTTCTAACTTTGATTTGGCTTTTGCAGTATGGAGCACTTTGATCTCTTTTGGTGAACAAATGCCAAATGACAAGGAGATAGACTCGAATCAAGGAAGTGTTACTTCTGACATATGCTACATAGTCCAAGGGGATGACTCTCTTGAGATAAATTCAGAATCCGGCCTTGATGAAGATGATGATATGTCATATAATGATCTCTCTATGTTTTGTTAAAAACTTCTTGAAAAATATGATTAGTTAAAGGTTAAAAACAAAAGTTTGAAGAAAGAAAATGATTCTATTTTAAAAGAAAAAGATTCTTTTCAATAAATTTGAAATTATTTCAAAAGAAAATGAATCTTTAAAAAATCAAGTTGTTTTGATTTCTAAAAAAAAAGATTATCTTAAAAGAAAATGAGCTTTTAAAAAAGAAAATTATTTTGGTTGAAAAAGATAAGACTTCTATTTCTCTTTTGAAAGAAAAGCATTGTGTCTCTCATGCTAAAATTATTTCTCCTTTTATTAATAAAAATGATATTTATGTTTTAAAGAAGAATATTAATCGTTTAGGATCAACTTTGAGCCAATGTGCTTCTAATCATGATAAATTGGAATCTATATTTCATAAGAAACACGTTCCACATCTTCAACGGCATACACCACATACATACCATGCTCACACCCATATGTATGCTAGAGTATACACTTGTACACATTGTAGCCGTAAAAGCCATCTTGCAAAATTTTGTTATAATAGATTAAATTTTTCAAATTTTACAAATAAGAATGTTTGTGTTATAAATGCTACTACCCCTGTGGACTCAAAAAGATTTGAGTACCAAAATTCACACTAATTATTTTTAATGTAAATGTGGGCTTTCACAAGACATGAGAGGATTTGTGCTTTGATGGTGGATGCAATTGGAGCTTGATGGACAAATCAATGGATCCATCACAATCAAGGAGTTTAGATGGGAGGACTACCTTATTTTGGAGAAATGGAGATTAGTTCAATCGATTTTGATAACTATCTGTATCCTCCATTTTATATTTTTAAGCGTATCATAATTTACATGTTTTGATTATATGTTTAAATGAAAATTTTGTTAGAACTTGTGATATACTTGTATAGCTTTTAAGATACACTCTTGTTTTATGTCTGGAATGATTCATACTCTTTGTGTACTTATTTATTTTTGGGTATATGTGTATATCCTAATTTTGATGATTCTTATATTTATATATGTACTCTTCTTTTATAAATACTTTTGTTCTGAGCATTATTTTTTATCTTCATGAATATGATTATTAAATGATTCTTATGCACTCACCTTTTGTTTACTCGTGATTTTGTATTCACGAGCTTGCATGGTTATATAGATTTTGACTGACAATTCTTGTGTAATTAACATGTTTCATGAGATATATGATTTGTTTCATAGTTTGAAGAATTTTGAACTAGTTTTCAAAACTTTTTACCTTAGTTTTTTATTCTTCATCTGGTAGTATTTCAAACTATTTTCAACTCTTTTTAAATTATTATTTTTGAAAATTTCACCCTTAGTGGATGGTTGGTTGAGTGATCATCATGCCTTTATGCTTAAATGGCTATTTTTTTGACATGTGCATGTAGGTTGGTGATTTCAATGAGTTATACACATGATTCTCGTGTTATTTCATTTTGTATACTAATTCATGTTTATCTATATGTATGTTGTTGACACTTCGAAAAGACAAATTCCCTATGTAGCACTTCAACTGGTCCAAACGATATCCAAACTTGTCGACATTTACAAAAGACAGGATACGGACAAGCTGACGATCAGGTTCTTCCCATCCTCAGAGACAAAGCGATGACTTAAATCTTACAGCTCCAGTGAAACAGACAGTAAGTCAAGTATCACCTATAAAGATGCCTAAACAGGCCGAAGGGGATAGCTCCGCTTGAAGCTCTATAGACTTGAAGGGCTAAAATATTAGCTTTGCCTAAAACTTTTCTTGTAAGTTTCTCTTAAAGCTCTCCATAGCTCTACAAAGAGCTAATTCCAGCTTTGCCTGAAGCTAATTCCAGCTTCGCCTGAAGCTAATATTGGCTTCACCTGAAGCTTTTCTTATAAGCTTCGTTGAAGTTATTTATAACTCAATAAAGAGCTAACTTATAGCTTCGCCTGAAATTAATACAATCTTCACCTAAAATTTTCTTGTGGCTTCGCCTGAAGAGCTGTGCTAGCTTCGCGTGAAGCTAATTTTAGCTTCGCGTGAAGCTTTTTGTATCCTCTGCTGAGTTTTCTAGGTCAACATTTGACAAAGTCTTTAGTGGGCTAACCTCATTACTTTAGTGGGGTTTATGCTACTTTAAGTGGGCAGTTACACCCGCCTACTTCGTCCTACATTAACTGGAGACAACCAGGTCAGACCATTTTTATGTTGGAGGAGAGAGTACAGTAGAGGAGATGAGGTCATGCCAGGTGCTGTTGAAGACTGCCAAGGATTCTACGACGAAAGGCGAAGGAACAGCGGGCAAGAAAAGAAGCAGCAGCAGAAAAAGACAGAGGTCGGTCGACCGGTCCGGTCGACCGACGTGCACAATGTGCACAGGATTTGAGCGGTCGACCGGACCGGTCGACCGGAGAAGCTGTCTGCAGGAAACCCAACTCTCGGTTTGTTTCGGTCGACCGGTCCGGTCGACCGTGAGAGGGAGTCGGTCGACCGGACCGGTCGACCGATAGTCGGATCTGGGCGAAAATTGCTGTTTCGGGAAGTTATGTATTTAAGCTCTAATTGTAATTTTTTAGGGTGTAATGTACCTAGAGAAAATATAGCTGCGGACTCTCTTGTGTTCATAGAGATCTAGAGCTATTGTAATCGATCTTCCATATAGAAAACTCTCTCCGTGGATTGCCCCGAGGACGTAGGCAAGTTGGCCGAACCTCGTTACATCTGGTTTTTGCGATTGTTCTTCTTCTAGTTTTTGATTTCATTGTTCTGAGATTGAGATCTGATAGATCCTCTATTGGGTTGTTGTCTGTCGCGCACAACAAGTGGTATCAGAGCTTCAGGCTACGCTTGGGATTCAGAGAATTCGAAGGGCTTCAGATCTGATCAGGTGGAGATCGTGTGTCGATCTCAGGTCAGAGGCATTGGTGTTCAAGGAGATCGTGTGTCGATCTCAGGAGGACTCAAGGTGGGCTCTTTGGATCCGTGGTGGAGTAGATCTGGTGAGAAACTCTAGCTAGGGTTTCACGGGAGAGGTAAAAATCACTTTTTTATCTCTGTAATAGATCTATTCTCAAGTTATTTGATCTTCCGCATAGTTAGAGGGTCAAGAAAGGAATCTCAATGGCAGAGGAAACTACTTCCGTTAAAACAATGAATCACTCAAGGATCGAAGTTGTCAAGTTCAATGGAACTAATAATTTCGGGATGTGGAGGTGTGAGGTCATGGATGCATTGAATGCACAGAACCTCGAGGACACGCTCCTATTAGAGAGGAAGAAGACCACTACTACTGAGGAAGAGTGGGCGAAGATGAATAGGTCGGCATGTGGCTTAATACGTTCATGCTTGTCACAAGACATCAAATATCTTGTACAACATGAGACGTCAGCGAAGAAACTGTGGAATACTCTTGAGAAGAAGTACCTGACAAAGAGTGTGGAGTCTAGGTTGCAACTTAAGAGTAAGCTGTATCAGTTCAGGATGCAGAGGGGAAACACAGTAAACGAGCACATCAACCGATATACGAAGCTTCTTACAGATTTGCTAAATGTGGATGTCACTGTAAGTGAGGAAGACAAGTCAGTTAATCTCCTGAACTCACTCCCACCGGAGGAGTATGAGACATTCACTATGACATTCATAAATGGAAGGCAAACCTTAGTTTATGATGAAGTGTCGTCAGCACTGATGAGTTATGAGACAAGGAAGAATGAGAGACATTCAGGTCGGTCTAGTTCATCAGCGGAAGCTTTGGAAGTAAGAGGCAGGAATTCATCGAGGAAAGGCAAGGAGGTGAGAGGAAGATCGAAGTCTAGGTCGGGCTTCAGGGATCTTAAGAAAAATCAGTGCATGTTCTGCAAAGAGATTGGGCACTGGAAGGTTGACTGTCCAAAGTACAAGGGGAAGAAGAAGGAATCAAAGTCTGAGGCAAATCTGGCAAGGGTGACAAAAGCTACAAGCGGTAAATCATAGGCAGATGGAGCAGATTCAGATTCTTCAGAGTTCTCTTTTCAGTGACTACTCCTGTTGTAGGTTACTCGGTGGATAAAGAGTGGATCCTGGACACAGGTGCTACATATCATGTATGCCCTAATCGAGATTGGTTTACCAGTCTTGAGAAGTTGGAGGGGTGTTCGGTCGTCATGGGCGACGATCATCCGTGCATCATGGAGGGTGTAGGCACTATTCTGATCAGGATGTTTGACGGGATGGTGAGGGAGCTGAAAGAAGTGAGATATGTACCTCAGCTGAAGAGGAACTTGATCTCTGTGGGTGCTTTGGAATCATTGGGGCTCAGTGTGTCTATTAAAGAAGGTGTTCTTAAAATGACAAAGGGCTCAATGGTGGTGTTGAAGGCCGACCGCCGGAACAATTTGTATTACTTGAAGGGTAGTACAGTGACAGGGCAGGTGGCAGCTTCTACCAGTCAGAAGGAAGATCTAACCCGGCTATGGCACATGAGGCTGGGACATGCAGGGGAGAAATCGATGCAAGCTCTTGTGAGGAAAGGGCTGCTGAAGGGTGCAGAGACCTGCAAACTGGATCTGTGTGAACATTGCATCATCGGCAAGAAGACGAAGGTGAAGTTTGGTACAGCTTCACACTGCACCGAAGGCATTCTTGATTATGTTCACACAGATGTATGGGGACCCACCAAGACTGCATCAATTGGGGGAACCCACTACTTTGTGTCGTTTATCGATGATTATTCTAGGCGGTGCTGGGTGTACACCATGCGACACAAGAATGAAGTCCTAGAATTGTTTGTGAAGTGGAAGGTTAATCAGGAAAGGAGTACGGGAAGAAAAGTCAAGGTCCTTCGTTCTGACAACGGAGGAGAGTACAAGTCAGACCCTTTCCAGAAGCTATGTCTTGATGAGGGCATAGAGAGGCACTTCACAGTGAGGGAAACTCCTCAACAGAATGGGGTGGCTGAAAGAATGAACCGGACTTTGCTAGAGAAGGTTCGGTGCATATTGTCCAATGCAGGATTACCAAAGAAGTTCTGGGCTGAAGCGTTGGGATATGCATGCCATCTCGTCAATAGGTTGCCGTCATCTGCAATAGGAGGGAAGACCCCTCTTGAAGCTTGGTCGGGTAAAGCTGCTGAAGATTATGATGTGCTCCAGATATTTGGATGTCCAGCCTACTATCATGTCAGAGAAGACAAATTGGATCCGAGAGCGAAGAAAGGAGTGTTTGTTGGCTTCAAGAAAGGAACCAAGGGGTTCAAGATCTGGGACCAACAGGACAACAAGTTCATAATCAGCAGGGATGTCACATTTGATGAGGCCTCTATGATGAAGCCTACGGTCTCTCAGCAGGTGGAGACCAACAAGACCAAGGAGCTATTGCAGCAGGTGGAGAGTGATGCAAATCCACCATCTCTAGAGGACACAGTGTCAGTAAAGATCATCCCTGAGGTGACACAGGGAGGTGATCAAGTTGCAGAAGAAGATGCTGAAGTTGTTGAAGAGGATCAGGAGCAGGTCATGGGTACTGTTCCAGATACTACTGCAGTTGAAAGACCACGGAGGAATACTAGGAGACCTAGCTGGCTCACTACAGACATGGTGATTGCTTATGCACTTCCAGTTGTTGAAGAGGCCATTCCATCTACTTTCAGGGAAGCTGAAATCAGTTCAGAAGCTGAGTTATGGAAAGGGGCTATGAATGAAGAGATGCAGTCTCTTTATAAGAACAACACATGGGAACTGACCAAGTTGCCCAAGGGGAAGAAAGCCATAGGGTGTAAGTGGGTATTTGCTAAGAAGCAGGGATCACTCCAAGAAGATAAAGTGCGATACAAGGCAAGGCTGGTGGCTAAAGGCTACGCACAGAGAGAAGGGATCGACTACAACGAGGTGTTCTCTCCAGTTGTTAAACACTCGTCTATTCGGATCCTATTAGCCTTGGTGGCGCAGAACGAGTTGGACCTTGATCAACTTGATGTGAAGACCGCCTTTCTCCACGGCGATCTTGAGGAGGAGATCTACATGACTCAGCCCACAGGTTATAAAGCTGCAGGGAAAGAGGAGTTGGTATGTAAGCTGAAGAAATCGCTGTACGGTTTGAAGCAGTCTCCAAGACAGTGGTACAAGCGATTTGACAGCTTCATCAGGAAGAAGAAGTACACAAGAAGCCATTTCGATCCATGTGTGTACTACAACAAGTTACCATCGGGTGAGTATATCTATCTACTACTTTACGTAGATGATATGCTAATTGCTTCTAGGTCAAGATCTGCAATTGATTCTCTAAAGAAGACTTTATCGTCCGAGTTCGAGATGAAGGACCTGGGGGAAGCAAGGAAAGTATTGGGCATGGAGATCACAAGGAACAGGGATGCTGGCAGGATAAGCTTGACTCAGAAGGGCTATCTGGAGAAGGTACTGCAGAGGTTTAATATCGGGAAAGATACTAAGACTGTTAGTACACCAATGGCGCCGCACTTCAAGTTGTCAGCGAAGATGTCTCCAAGGAGTGTTCAGGAGCGTGAGCATATGACTCATGTTCCGTATGCCAATGCTGTGGGTAGCTTGATGTATGCGATGGTGTGTACAAGGCCGGATCTTTCACAGGCAGTTTCCATGGTTAGCAGATATATGCATGATCCAGGTCAGGGTCATTGGGAAGCTGTGAAGTGGATCCTGAGGTACATCAAGGGTACTGTTGATGTAGGCCTCGTATTTGAGAAGGACAACACCGGGAAGCAAGAATGCATAGGGTACGTGGATTCGGACTATGCAGGTGACCTTGACAAACGTCGGTCGACTACTGGGTATGTATTCACATTCTCACAGGCACCGGTGAGTTGGCGCTCCACACTTCAGTCCACAGTTGCGTTGTCGACTACAGAGGCGGAGTATATGGCCTTGACCGAGGCCATGAAGGAGGCGATTTGGCTTCAGGGTTTGCTAGATGACTTGGGAGTGGAACAGGAGATCTTGAAGATATACTGTGACAGTATGAGTGCCATTTATTTGGCAAGGAACCAAGTCTACCATGCAAGGACGAAGCACATTGATGTCAGGTATCACTTTGTTCGGGAGATTCTGGAGGAAGATGACATCAACTTGTTGAAGATCATACTTCAGAGAATCCGGCCGATATGCTTACAAAGGTGGTGTCGGGAGTAAAGTTTGCACACTGCAAAGACTTGCGCCAGATCCTTCAGGTGAATTGAGCTTGATGAAGCTCATTTGGGTGAACTACGGACGGCTTGATCCCTTGGGCAAGGGGTACGTAGGCAACCAGGTTGGTGCAGCCGCTATCGAGTCGGAATTCGGCTCAGATTTAACAATCTTCACCGAGGTGGAGAATTGTTGGAGGAGAGAGTATAGTAGAGGAGATGAGGTCATGCTAGGTGCTGTTGAAGACTGCCAAGGATTCTACGACGAAAGGCGAAGGAACAGCGGGCAAGAAAAGAAGCAGCAGCAGAAAAAGACAGAGGTCGGTCAACCGGTCCGGTCGACCGACGTGCACAATGTGCACAGGATTTGAGCGGTCGACCGGACCGGTCGACCGGACCGGTCGACCGGAGAAGCTGTCTGCAGGAAACCCAACTCTCGGTTTGTTTCGGTCGACCGGTCCGGTCGACCGTGAGAGGGAGTCGGTCGACCGGACCGGTCGACCGATAGTCGGATCTGGGCGAAAATTGCTGTTTCGGGAAGTTATGTATTTAAGCTCTAATTGTAATTTTTTAGGGTGTAATGTACCTAGAGAAAATATAGCTGCGGACTCTCTTGTGTTCATAGAGATCTAGAGCTATTGTAATCGATCTTCCATATAGAAAACTCTCTCCGTGGATTGCCCGAGGACGTAGGCAAGTTGGCCGAACCTCGTTACATCTGGTTTTTGCGACTGTTCTTCTTCTAGTTTTTGATTTCATTGTTCTGAGATTGAGATCTGATAGATCCTCTATTGGGTTGTTGTCTGTCGCGCACAACATTTTAGACTTGCGCGAGCCTGTCTAGCCTCGCATAAGGCCTGTACCAAGTTTCGCATGAGGCTTTATAGGCTCGCGCAAAGCTAAAAATAGCCTCTGGCGCGAGGCTAACTGACTGTTACCATTCTTACTGAATTCTAGGGGCAGTTACACTCCTAAGGGCCTATAAATAGCTCTCTTTTGAATGAGCCACGGGAGGGCATCAAGAAGCAGAGGATTAGAGAGAGAAAAGGCAAGAGAGTGCACGCAGCAGTTGAGCTAATTCTCTCACTTTAAAGAAATTTAGAGAATCATTTCTTTAACCATGCAAGGATAAATTTAGGGTGTTAATACCTTAAGATCTTCCTCTCTCAAGAAATCTCCATAACCTAGCGAGAAGGCATTCCTTAAGACTCAATTGATTGCATCATCAATGGAACAAAGTGATTGTGCGCTGATCAGACTTCCACCGACACACTTCTCCAGAATCTCAGAAGAGATACTTGTAAATTTTCTTTTATTACTTGTAATTTCTCTTCAAAATTTTGTAAGTTTTCCCCTTTTGATTTTTTAATGGAAAACAAGATGGCGACTCCGCTAGGAAATTGTTTCTCTACTACTGAGAATCAAGTGGCGTAATGCTACATTGGGTCTACTGCAGAGACCCGGGTCATTCACTTTGACCAGGAGAGTTTTGAACAACTTCTCTCTAGGGGTAGCACAAGTCCCCTCCACATGCGCAAGCACAGGAAGGTTAGTGTAGCCAGAACACCTCTGGGCACCTCTTGAAAGCAAGTCTCTGTTGAGACTACAGAGGTTCTCTATGAACCTATCACAGGCTCACGCGAGGCTAAATAGGCTTTACGCGAGCCTGTCACAGTCTCAATGGAGACTAACTTAACCCCGCGCCAACATGTTAACATTGCGCGCGAGGCTATAAAGGTTCCTTGTGAATCTAAAACAACCTCTTCAAAGGCTATGTGGGTTGCAAAATTCATAGTCTCCTTTCTTGATTCAGCTTCATGCGAAGCTACAATAGTCTCTGGCTACAAGACTATCTCAGCTATTCACAAAGCTATGTCTTGCATGTCCCGCGAGGCTAAGGTTAAAGCACTTTGTACTAACAGCGATGCTACTGTAGCCCCGCTTACATCATCAGTATTATTAGGCAATGCTAGGCTCGCCGCTAGTGGCAGAACCAAAGCACTAAGTGTTGGCCCAAAGGCTTTTCACTCTAGTTTTAATGATGATAACTTATGAATTTATGTTACTAATGATCTTGTGTTTAATAAGTTTTAGATATAGGTCAAGATCATTATTTGTGTTTAGCTTCTACTATATACACGAGTCAAGATTCGAAGCTATCATGTGTTGATTCAAGAGCTCGTGCTTCAAGATCACATCAAGTACTCGAGATGGAGTCAAGCTCTTGGATCCAGTCGTCTTGGAGAAGAAGATTGACAAGAAGACTTTGGTTTAGGTTTGTTTGTTTAGATGTTATTAGTTTAGATCTTGTGTAAGGATAGAATAGTTTTGAATTGCTTAAGTTCACTCATACAAGTTTATAGTTTTTGGTTTTCAGTTTAACCGTTTTATTTTCAAAAGTTTATGTTTACATGATTTACATCTCAATAGAATAAATTTTATAATTTGCAATATGTGTTGGATTCATCTACATATATTAGAGTTTACATGGTTTAGAGAAACTTACTTCTATGTGTTGTGGTTTATTATGTATATGTTTTGTGTTTTGATATATCAAGTATACATATATCGTTTTCATGAATAAATTTCATCAAAAAAAGTTTATATGGTTTATATGTATATTGGATTTCATTCATATACATTGATGGTTCACATGTGGTTAAAAAAAACTTATTTTGATATATCTAATTCATGTGTTTAAGTTTTATTTTTATCAAAACTTGTTTTGGTATTTATTATCAAAAACAAGTATATATCATTTATTATATGTATTGGATTCTGTCTATACACACTATGTTTCAAATGTGTTTTAAATATCTTATTTTTGTATTCATACATGTTTGTAGAAAAATCAGATTTCTATTTCAAAGTTGAATATTTGAAAAATACAGTTTTTGTTTAAGCCTTAATTTATATACCTCAAAAATAGTTCACATGTTTGTAATATGTATTGATTTTTAATCACACATATTTCTAATGAACTTATTTCTGTGAAATTTATAAGGCTTTATTGGAATTTTTATGGGTTTTTGGAGCTAGAGTTTAAACCCTTAATATTTGGGTTTAGGCTGCTTTCAGCCGACCGACCGGTCGAGCAAAGCATGGCTCGGTCGACTAGGAAGTCAATCGGGCGGTTGACCGATGTGCACAGAAACGTGCATGAGCCTAGAGCTTTAGCTCAATCGACCGACCGGTCGACCGTAGCAAGGAGAGGTCGATCGACCGGTCAACCGACTAGCTCACCCAACTATCAGGTAGGGGCCGGTCGACCGAGGGGTTGACCGACAGAGAGTTAAAACTCTCTGGGCCTTGGGGGTGGTTGACCGAGCGGTCGACAAACAACCCTAACGGTCAGAAATCTGACTATTGGCTGGTCAACCGAGCGGTCGACCGACATGCCAGTTTGGCCTGGGTTCTGCCTCTAACGGCTAGTTTTTATTTGGCCTATATAAAGGGTTCATTTGGCCAGTTTTGACAAGTTTTTCAAGAGCTAATATTTTCCCACTTCAACTGAGTTTGTACCAAGTTTTTAAAATAAGTTTTAAGCTACAAATTCTATATCTTTATTTAGTTTCAAAGTTTTGAAAAATCAAAAGAAAACAACTTTTGAGATTCTAGTATCTTGTTTTAATTTTCTATATCATTCTAGAGTTTTCCAAGTGTTTTTTGTATTTCATTCCACAAATTTTGTTTTACTCACATTCTTGAGCTATCAATTCAAAATCTATCCTCTAGGATCTTGTATTATGAGAGGTGTTTTGTTTGTAGTCTTTTGAGATCTCCAAGTTGTGTTTGTGATATTGGGATCACCAAGTTGAAATCTTTTTCTTTGCTTTGTGCTTGGCTTTGTGCCTTCCCTCTTATGTAGAGGTGTGAGAGAGTTGGAGTTGTGTACTCCTTTTTTTGTATTGTTATAATTTCTCAGTAGGAGGTCCCTTTATGGAAGATCCTATTGTGGACAGTGAAAATCCTTCTGTGTGAAGGCAGGAACGTAGAGCAGTGGCTCGAACATCGAAATATATCTTAGTGTTTGCATTTGGATCTTTCTCTCTCAACTCTCTATTTATATCTTGCATTGCACTCATTGTTCAATTCATACATGCTTGATATTGTTTCTGTGCTCATACTAGTATTCAACCAAGAGAGCTATTGAAGCATCTCAACTCATAATTTAGAGGAATCGTGAGGAGAAGTTACAGAGCCCTTCACGGAGAATTCATGCTCACTCTTGGTTATACATTATGTGTTAGTGTAAAAGTTTTTAATTCTCATTATTTATCATGAGATTAGTACCACACCTATTCTCCCCCTCTAGGTGTATTTTTTTCAATTGGTATCAGAGCTAGCGCTCCTGATATTCAATTTCACCACCTAGGAGTGTGATCTTTTTATTGCTAATCTAGTCATTTATTTTGCACACATTCATTGCACTCATAGATTATCTTGCACCATCCGTGTTTGATATTTTTAATATTGACATGTGAAATTTAAGATGAGTGCTTACCTTAAAGCCCTAAAATTGAATGTTTATCTTACCACTGCTAAGAAATCATATGTTGGTAATCACAAGTGCTTAGAGGCTAATGCACAAGCCATGGATGCACTTAAACACACACTAAGCAAAAAATGTTTATCTATTATTTCTTATTATGATTCAGCTTTTTCAGTGTGGAACACATTGACCTCTCTTAAGGAATAAGCTTCAAACAATTTGGAGAGAGAACCTATTGGAGATGAGTTTGAGCAAGCGTGCTTGTTTTCTATTGATTTTGTAAAGGGGAAAACTTACAAAAAGTGTCGAGGAGTGAAATTATAAGTAATTCTTTGCAGTAAGAAGATTACAAGTAGATTTCCTCAAAGATTTCTGAGAAAGTGTGCCAGTAGGAATCTGATCAGCGCGCGATCACTTTATACCTTTGAGATGTGATCGATCAGATAATCGGACTACTGCCTGATGGGATTCCCTTCTCGCCTAGTTCGGGGAATCGGAGAATAGAAGGTCGGTAGAGCCCTCTTGTTACTCCTCGAGCTGCCTCCGCTTGGGAATTTCTTCTCGCCTGATTCCGAAAATTCCTTGAGAGGGAGGAAGATCTTAGGGTATTAGCACCCTAATTAGAGAAGTAATTATCTAAATTCTTGAAAGCAAGAGAGTAGATCCCTGTCCTTAGCCGTCTCTCCTCTTTTTTTAGCCTCTCCCCTTTTTGGCTCTCGCCCCTGGTAGGCTATTTATAAGGAGGAATAGGGGTATAATCACCCTGAAAATCTGAAAACAGATTGAGTCAATCTGTTTTACATCTAGAAAGTAGCCTCGCCGCGAGGCTAGAGACAGCTTTTGCAAAGTTAGGAATAGCAAGCAGTGCTGATCTCTTGATCCGCTCTGTTAAATGAGGGATGCGCCCTTGATTCTTTCCAAATAACTGAAAGATTTCTCCTGATCTTCTCACTGATTGGGAGAGTCAAAAGATCATGGCAAACAACTGCCAAATTTGATCTCAATTAGATTTGATTTCATTTAGAGATTTGATTGGTCAAAGGTGACCATAAAAGACCCGCAGCGGAGTCCTTGCGTTGAGCTCATGGCGGAGCTGGGAGAAGCATCTGGCGAAGTTAGAAGGAAAGCTCTTCAGTGGAGCTGGATAACTTTGTGGCGAAGCTACCAATTACCCTTTTGCGCAGCTGCATGAGGCTTCAAGCGAAGCTAATTCTCTGTGGAGTTAACTGAGCATTTTTATGCGAAGTTGTAAGTTAGCTCTCAGCAAGACTGTGAAGGATCTTCCTCCGATGCTAAGCAACTTTGGCTTCTTATGCGAGACTTATCTCGTGGGCTCGTGCGAGACTAAGTGTTGAGCTAACTTAGTGTCTCTGGACCTGCTTGGGCCTTCTCACGAGCTTTTCTTGACTTACTGTCTGCTTCACTGGATCAGTAGAGTCCAAGTTGTTGATACGTCCCCTCTTAAATGGGTGAAGAACTGGTCGTCGGCTTATCTGCCACTTGTCTTTTGTAGATATCAACAAGTTAGACATTGTCCAGGCCAGCTAGGAATCTTGTCTTTTTTTTAGAGTGTCAACAAGACCCCCTTCAAAGTTTTCGTAAGTCTACAATGGAATGGTTCAGACTCTGAAATACTTTGAACTGCTTTGATTGATGGTATGCGAAAAGCGAACGTCGCCATAGTGGTTGAGTTCAGCTCCGCTTTTAATCCTGCTTCCGTATTGGAATAAGTTCACCGAGGAATCGCGTAGATTCGCGATTCTGGGTAGCTTCATGTCTGGATAGCTTCGTGTTAACTCGGTGTTTGGAACGACGTTCCCTTCCTGAGGCTAACTGCTTTTCGGCTAGTTACGAGAGGGATTGCTCTCTTTTTTGAGGTTAGAATAAACTCTCTTGCTTTTAACGAGGGAGATTGTTCCTTTCCTCGAGGCTAAGCATTTAAATTCTTTAACTTCGCCCGCGCTTCTAGGCTTGAAGGGGCAGCGGCGTGGTCAGGCCATGAGGCCTATAAATAGGACACTTAAAGTCCTCTTCAGAGAAACATACTTTTCTCTTTCTGAAAAGTGTGTCTATGACATCCCCTCGTTGCCCAGGAAAGGAGACTCAGATCTCTGAAATAGTGGGGGCGCCCCCTCTAGTCACTAACCGGCCAAAAGCTGGTAAGTCTCGGTCATCCGATG
Organism: Agave tequilana; assembly: GCA_038442645.1. Lineage (NCBI taxonomy): Eukaryota > Viridiplantae > Streptophyta > Magnoliopsida > Asparagales > Asparagaceae > Agave > Agave tequilana. The sequence continues at coordinate 18,306 of JAVJIF010009924.1, forward strand.
ACTTTCAGGGGGTTCATCTCCCTTACCTTTATCAGCTATCTTAGGGATTAAATTTCCTGGATCTTTGCATTTGGTTGACTTTCAGAAAAGGGTTTCGACCCTATTTTCCAGCTTCTCGGCGAAGCTATTATTTTCGCTTGATCAGGAAAAGACTTTTTCATGCAGAGTTCCTGTCTTGATCTATTGAATCTACCTGTTAAATCCATCACATAAGCAAGAATTGGGACTTAGTCTCTTCGAGGTTGAGCCAGTCTTGCCATATAGGTGGGGCTAAGACTGCGTCCCTCTGGACCGGTCTGGCTTAGCCATATAGGCGAGGCTAGGACTTGGTCCTTTTGAAGCTTCTTCAGCCTAACTGGCTTAGGCGGAGCTAAGACTTGGCTTATGCTAAGCTAGTCCATCATCACTGTGCAAGCGAGGCTATCCTCTGCTTAACTAAAGCACCACTGGATCGGATATGAATTGCTTCGCCCAAAGAATTTGACTTAGTATTTCATCTATGCAGTTTTCTCTTTGATTTAATGCTAACCTGTTTCCAGTTTGCATTATAGTGAACGGTGCCCGCCAGTCTTTTGTCTTGATGAAAGGGACCAGAAACTTGCCTCTTGATCTTGTTGAAACTTTAATCCTAAGCGGAGGAACATACTGGAGCAGCTGGTGCATGTTCTAAGAAGAGGTTGGCAGTTGCTTATCCGAGATGATCCACTTCGGGAAGAGGTTTGTAGTCGCTTATCCGAGATGATCCACTTCGGGAAAGCGGGCGTCACCTGTAAGGTCTCGGATCCTTCCTTTGCCAATTTTAATCAAAGAAGATCCGGCTTTCTGGTGGCAACCGGTCCTTTGCCAATTTTCATCAAAGAAGATCCAGCTTCTTGATGACAAAATCTGCCATTAACGAAGGATTGCGGCCTTGGGCAAGAGGAAGGCCTGTCGTGTCCAGTTGGTTTGGCTTATCACCTTGGAAGTAGATAGGACAACTTGTATGCCTTTGGAGCAATGATTCGGTTGTACGAAAGACCACCTTGATGTAGTGTCAATGTATCTTACCTTTTGAATCAATAAAAATGTTTATTTTATGCTTATCTGCTTTGTTTCCCTCTTTTTTGATTCGAGAACACCTGAAGTGGACTAACTTAGGTAAGTCTTTCCTTAGGAGGAAATGAAAACTCTTAGCCGAGCTAAGCTTCCAGCTAAGTTGAAGATAGATTTCCAACTAAGTCAGGAGCAAGTTTCTGGCGAAACTAGCACGAAATTTCCACAAAGTTAGAGATGTTCTTTTAGCGGAGCTAAGGCACGTTTCTCAGCGAAGTTACTCAAGCATCGCGCGAAGTCAACGATGAACTCATAGCAGAGTTAGCCCTTAGCGGGGCTGAAGTAACGCTTCTTGGAAAGGCGCTTTAAGCGTCGTTTCAAATTAATTTGAAACAACCGCCTACGCTCCTCTCGAGGAGGCAAAATTTAGGCAATCATCAGCCTATAAAAGCCCGATTAGGCTAACAGAGAAAGAACTCTTTGAATTTTCAGAGAACACAAATCTCTTTTTCTTTCTTCTTAGTTTGATACTTTAAGAACTTTTCAGTTCTTCCATGGCTCCCAAAAGACGAGCAGGCAAAGAGGCAGCGACCTCTGTGACGAAGGGGCCTCTTCCTTCTCTGGTCATTAAACGCCCTATTGCGGGTAGGGATCTTTCCCTCTTGCTTAGAGATTTTTATCTCTTTTCGAAGCCAATTTTTGGCTATTTCATGATGAATCTAGAACGATTCATTATGATCCAGTGATCTTAGGGAGTTCAACTCCCTTAATTTTTCTTTGCTGAATTTTTAGGGGATTTAATTCCCTTTAATTTCTCAACTGAAAATTTAGGAGCCGAATGGTTTCTTTTCCAAGCTTCTGTGTGAAGCTAAACCTTAGGCGGTTCACATCCTGTCGAATAACAAGATGCGAAGCTAGCCTTTAGAGCACAGCTGGAAAAGGACTTTAAAGCCCTTAGAATAACTTTAGACGTTAATTCCCTTATGGTGAAGTTAGCCCTTGAGGGCTCAAGGGCTTCTTTGCATTCTGTTCGGTGACAGAATGCTAGGCGAAGCTTCCAGGGCAAACATAACACTTGGACATCTCCTGCATTTTGCCCTCGTGTAGAATGCAGAGCTAAGCTGCAATTACGAAACTGAGCTTCGGGGCAAAGCTAATTCTAGGCTAGCTTCGCTCAGAGAGCGAAGCTATGCCTCAGCAAAAATTATATTCTTGCTTTAGCTTTCTTTAGCCAATGAGCTAATATGATTTCTTCTTGCTTTTGCAGTGCACTATACTCCGGGTCCTCTGAACAGTCTCTTTGGAACAGCCAAGGGGCTGGACGGCAATGTTAGCCTGCAGTTCCAAGGGCAGGCTTTATTATTTAGTGAGCGAAGTGCTCTCGGTCGGGATGCACTTATCTATGCCGGAGATCGGCGTACCATGAGGAGCATCTTAACCACTACTCCCCTTGAAGATTCTGACCGAAAAGTCTATCGGAAGCCGGCTTCATGTTCGGGGATGCAGCGCCAGATACCGATCATCAACTGCTAACCGGAAAGGGGCAGTGAATTTTCAATCTGGATGGCAAGAAGTATTATCCCCCATCTAGCAAGCGTCATTTTCCACTGTCTTTCTTCCAGTGCATGACGAAGGCTCGGAAGATGCAGTGGCAAACGACTCGGACTACTGACTCCGTTCACGTGGGAAAATTGATAGCTCCGTCTCCCGGTTACACGAGGGCGAGTCCTCCTCGTTATATATTGGGTCTCCACCTTAGAAACGTTCTCCCGGACATTCCAGTGGGGAAAATCCTGCGGTTACTCAGACTTTTGGGAATCAGTTCTTCAAAGCTCATGGTAATTATCCAGCCACCGATTTCAGGACCCCTGGGTGGATTCACCCTCCCAAGACATGGTGGAGGGACTTGACCTTATACGTCTTGGCCTATTTTGAAAAGACCTAGAGAGATTGGGACTCTACGAGGCCGTCAGGATGACCTGTTATGGCATCCAGATGAGCATAGCGAACTTCTATGCCATTTTTGAGTTATACTACCCAGCTACTAGGACTTTCTTCACCCCGGTAGACGAATTGGGCATGGCTTTGCATGAGATGTGGGAAGTCTCTACTCTGCCCTTAGGAGCTCTCCCATATGAAGAATATTTCCCGTGCGAGGCGGAATTGGCACTTCTAGAGAAGCAGGAGCCCGCCTTATTCGAGACTTACTGGGAGTTGATGTGCTACCTTTATATTTGCTCAAGTATGCATGGGAGCCATAAGGGGGCTTCATCCAACTCGAAGAGCTGGGGGAATTATCTGTTCCCCAATCTGAAAGATGCTCCTAGGCAGCTCACTGCGGGGGCGCAGATGAGGACATTTTCCGAAGGATGCAAGAACACTTCCAAGGAGATATGATTTTGGAAGAGGAGGATGGACCTTATGAAAAAGGTAATATTCTCCAGAGTTTCCATCATCAGTCTCGTCGACCGCTGTCTCGGAAGGCACTTTTGGCCGATCTTTTATCGGTCTGGCTGAAGAGATATGTGGTGCCCTCTCCCTCTAGTTATGTCATCCTTCTGACTGTCTTATTGCCGGCCGTTCGTCTAGTCCATGGTCATTCCCTTGGACTTCTCTCGGCAATGGTGTGTTGTATTCAGCAGGGCCTTCGTGCATTGACGGAGGCTTTTTGTGGGCCACCAGTAACGAAGAGGGGCAAAGGCACCATCTTGCCTTGCGACGGACTAAACCCTAGGATCGGTTTGCCATACACTTATTTGATGGCATGGTTCTCCCTTCACTGCTCTTCCATTATCCAAGCCGGTGAGGAGCCTCCAGAAGGCGTCCGGATGGCGCTTCTCCGTCGATTCGAGGGGTGTTCATGGTTAATGACTTATGTGGCCGCGGTTCGCAAGGTTCTGAGCCGTTATGATGTTTACAGTCTTTTCCACTGCTCACATCCGCGATGCAGGCTATGGCGAAGAATTTAAGGATGTAGGAGATGGGCAGACGTCGCTGAGCCGGAAAGTTTTTGAGTGGCTGGTTAGCATCCGGCCATCCCGTCTGGTATACAGGAGTGGGGATACCTGCTACTTGGAACCCTATGTCCCAAGTCGGTTTGCTCGTTAGTTTGGGTATAACCAACTGTACGTAGGTAACCCGAACATGAATCTGGGCATTATGGGGAGCCTCATTGATGGTGCTCGTGCCTGGCGGTTCTACATCGCTGGCTGTACTGAGGCGCGGCTGTGCATGCCGCTGAGGACTCCGAATCTTCAGACAACTTTGGGGTTCTGTCAGTGGTACATAACTTCTAACTCCACACCAACCAGGTTTTCTATTAACTCTTTTGGCGTGAAGTTAATCTCTCGGCGGCTGAAGCGGAAAGTTACTGAGAGAGGTGAGGGCGAGAGGGTCCGCGTGCGAGGCCTCGGGAAATTCATCGCCACTGCTGATAGTGAGGCTTCAGATGCAGAGAGTCTCCGTTTTATGGAAATGCAGGTGCTGAGGTTCCGATGGGGTAGGCACGGCCCCCATGGAACATGTTAATGTTGAAGAAGTGGAGGAAGAAGATCCCGACATCCACTTCAAGCGAAAGCGGGAAGGTGGATCTCATAGGAAGAGGGTAGTGAAGAGGCCTCGTCGCTACACTCCCACCATTATTGCAGAGGGTGAGTCAACCGAGGCGCCTCCTCCTCCTGCTCCATTAGTCATTAGGCTGTCAGCTCCGAGGCAGACCGTTGATAAAGCTGTTCCTTACCTGAGTAAGACCAACCCTGTTCTTGCAGCATATACTTATATATTTCATGCAGCTCATTGTTTATCTTATGATTCATGAACTGAGACGGCAAGAGACCCGAGAGCCGAGGCTGTAGGGAAACGGGAGATTACTATGATCCCCTGTTCACTTATAAAGAAGATAACGAGGCTAGCTACTTCGTCGCCTCAGAAGACTCTGGGGGTGATGCGGCCGATGTCGGTCCTTCAGGTATTGGGGCCTCAAAAGGAAATTCCATGGCCTCCAGCTCTTTTGGATGGACCACAGAGGGTTCGGCAAGTGAAGGTGGGCCGGCCATCTGTGTTGATTCTGTCAAAGATTTTCCTATGGAGCCTGAGGGGACTGACGCCGGCGTCGAGGAAGTTCGGAGAGAAGCTGCGGCCAAGGCGATTGAGGCGATATCATCTTTTGGTAATGTTTTGACCTTTTGTGAACAATTCTCTCCTGATGTTCATTATACTTTGCTTAAACAGAGTCTTACTACAGATGTTCCACCTTTGGGTGCATCGACTTCAAGGGAGCCAGCCAATCCTTCTGAGGGGATCAGGGGTGATGCGAGTACTTCGACCGCAGCGGATGCTGCTGAGTTGGATGTCTTGTATCACGGCTTGCCCTCTTATCAACCTGAACTGGCGAGTGGTCTTAAAGAGACCGAGGGGATAGTGGTTACAGAACCAACTTCACTTCCAACCACATCGGTAAGTGAAATGCCAGTGATTTCGCCAGTGCTGCCTATTCTGCCAATTGCGAAGCTGAAGGTGATTGCTAGTCCTACTTCTCCAACACTGGTTGTTGAGCCGGCTCTCCCGGAAGTCATCACCAGTCCTACGTCGATTGTGGCTAGTGTACTGGTCTTAATGAGGACTCCTCCAAGATCACTGACGATCCCACATATTTCTCCAGTTAGTACTCCCGCCATTCCCTCTGCGGTTATGCCAGTAAAATCAGTGGAAGCTTTGCCTTCAGGGGCCCCTCGTTCCCCGGGGGTAGTTGAAGCCGAGAATGAATTCGTGGCTGAGCTAGTCGACAGCTTTTATAAGGGCTTGAAGCGCTCCATTACTTTGGGCTTGAAAGGCTCGACTACCTCATTTTCCGCTTTGAAGGTGGTCCTCTCTCGAAGTGTTGACAGCATTTGAGACTTTGGAGGGGATGACCAGGCTGCCACATTGGAGCTTCTGGTGGACAGACTTGAGAGAGATGTGGACGAATGACACCGTCTCAGCCATTCAGATCTGGAGTCTTCAGTTAATGACCAGCTTGCACACCTCGCTGCTCAGATGCATGAAGCATATCTTGCCGCTCAGGAAGCAGCTAAGGCAATTTCTTCTGACCTGAAATCCTTGGAGATAAGGAAAGTAGAACTTGGAGATGCCATAGATGCTTCTAACAGCGCTCTGCTTTGACGCTGAGGATAAAATAAAAAAGGCTAAGGAAATGATAAAGAAAGCTAATCTCCTTTAGTCTAAGGCTGAACCAGTGCATCTTGAGGAGGTTGCTCGGCTAGAGCAGCTTAAGGCTCAGAATAACGAAGTCCTGCAACAAGAGCTAGTACAGAGGGCAACTTTGGTTGAAATTGAGGTTCGCCTGTTCCAGATGGTGAGCTTTAACGAGGCCGAGTTGAGGTCGCAGGCACTTATCAGGGCTGCTGAGGAGAGGAAGAATATGCTGGCCACTCTTGAAGAACGGATCAAATCCTACGAAGCACCCTCGTAACTTGTAATCCGTGTATCCATATATCCCTCTTTTGGAATCAAATAAAAAGTAATTTTATTTGGCTCCCTTGTTGCATTTCCAACTTGTTTTATGTTCTAAATTTTCAGCTCTTACTTTCAAGTTGTATTGCATTCCTCAAAAGGAAATGGTATAACTAATCTAATCAGTAGTGATAAACTGATAGGGTTAGTTACATATTAAAGAAATAGTCCCTACTGGACTGAAATATGAGATTGGATATCCGTCGATTCTGAGGTGACAGACTGAACATAACTGATTAAGGTTTACCAAACTTGAGGTGTTTACTGTTCAGAGGTGACGAACTGGACATAACAGTAAGTAAAAAGGGAGACTTCGCTATCTGTCGGTTCAGAAATAACATGGACATAACCGATTGAGAAGCCACCAAGCTCAAAATTTTGTCATTTAGAGGTGACAAACTGGACATGATGACAAGAAATAGTCCCTACTGGACTGAAAGGTGAGACTTGGCTATCTGTCAGTTCAGAGGTAACAAGGACATAACCGATTAAGAAGCCACCAAGCTCAAAATTTGTCATTTAGAGGTGACGAACTGGACATGATGACAAAGAAATAGTCCCTACTAAACTGAAAGGTGAGACTTGGTTATCTGTCGGTTCAGAGGTAATAAGGACATAACCGATTGAGAAGCCACCAAGCTCAAAATTTATCATTCAGAGGTGACGAACTGGACATGTTGACAAAGGAATAGTCCCTACTGGACTGAAAGGTGAGACTTGGCTATCTATCGGTTCAGAGGTAACAAGGACGTAACCGATTGAGAAGCCACCAAGCTCGAAATTTGTCATTCACAGGTGACGAACTGGACATGATGACAAGGAAATAGTCCCTACTGGACTGAAAGGTGAGACTTGGCTATCTGTCGGTTCAGAGGTAACAAGGACGTAACCGATTGAGAAGCCACCAAGCTCGAAATTTGTCATTCAGAGGTGACAAATGGACATGATGACAAAGGAATAGTCCCTGCTGAACTGAAAGGTGAGACTTGGCTATTTGTCAGTTCAGAGGTAACAAGGACGTAACCGATTAAGAAGCCACCAAGCTCAAAATTTTATCATTCAAAGGTGACGAACTGGACATGATGACAAAGAAATAATCCTTACTGGACTGAAAGGTGAGACTTGGCTATCTGTCGGTTCAGAGGTAACAAGGACGTAACCGATTGAGAAGCCACCAAGCTTGAAATTTGTCATTCAGAGGTGTTGAACTGGACATGATGACAAAGAAATAGTCCCTACTGGACTGAAAGGTGAGACTTGGCTATCTGTCGGTTCAAAGGTAACAAGGACGTAACCGATTGAGAAGCCACTAAGCCCGAAATTTGTCATTCAGAGGTGACGAACTGGAAATGATGACAAAGAAATAGTCCCTACTGGACTGAAAGGTGAGACTTGGCTATCTGTCGGTTCAGAGGTACAAGGGCATAACAGATTGAGAAGTCACCAAGCCTGAAATTTGTCATTCAGAGGTGACGAACTGGACATGATGACAAAGAAATAGTCCCTACTGGACTGAAAGGTGAGACTTGGCTATCTGTCGGTTCAGAGGTAACAAGGACATAATCGATTGAGAAGCCACCAATCTCGAAATTTGTCATTCAGAGGTGACGAACTGGACATGATGACAAAGAAATAGTCCCTATTGGACTGAAAGGTAGGACTTGGCTATCTGTCGGTTCAGAGGTAATAAGGACATAACCGATTGAGAAGCCACCAAGCTCAGGATTTTGTCATTCAGAGGTGACGAACTGGACATGATGACAAAGAAATAATTTCACTAGGAGAAATCAGACTTGATTGTTAACTCCATGGAGATTTTGATATCTCCTTCGGATGTTATTTGAAAGAAATTGTCAGAGGTATATTATTAACGTGACAACCAGAAAAGTCTACTAAGGACTGATTATTAGAAACCTGCTGGAGAGTTAGGAAATAAATCCCATAGAAGATCATGTGTCAGAGAGCTTTGTGGGGACTTGTAAAGCAACTTGTCAGAGGTGTGATGTTAACTTGACAAGGATTCATTTACTGTTAGAGTTTCTTGAACATAACAGTAATTTGAGTGGACCTGTCATTCTGTTGAAGAGAATGACAAGCGGGGTTTATTCACTAGGGATATTGGCTTTATCTGTTCGGGAGTGGATTATAGTCTTACTATCAGAGGTTTAGTGTTAACATGATAGGTTAGACTCGTCATCTCGCAAGGGATATGAATACCTTTATATGTGGTCTTACCATTCCATGGATGGGAATTGGTAAGTGATTTTGGAGAGGGAATCAAATGGGAAAAGGTCTCTTAGGATTTTTAGCAAACCCTCAGCTGTCAACGGATTTGGTATGCCTTTACCAACTTCCGTTTGAGTCGGGCTAGCCATGCTATTCCCCTCAGCATGATGAGTTATCGAGGACTTATGTTGGGCTTAAAGGCCAACATTTTACTCTATCCTTAACCGTTAGAGGTGTTGGATTATTTGGTTACTGTATTCGTAACCTCGATTCTTCTTTGAAACAACCAGTGTATGATCAGCTCGATACTGGTTTATGGTTATATGATTTTGTTTAGAGAAAGAGAGGAGCGCTCCTTCTGCATATCTTAAATCAAAGGTCTTGATCAGAGGTGTAATGTTAACTTGATCATGAGAAGGATCCTATCAAGGATAATACTTCTTTAAAAACCTGTCGTTGATCGGCATCATGAGTAAATCACCATCTGAAGTCATAAGGAGATATGCCCTATTTGAATAGACTGTTTCTATTACAAACGGTCCTTCCCATTTGGGCTAAAATTTGCCTTTGGTTTTGTGTGTCATGATCATTGGTCGTCTGACGGCTAAACCAAATCTCCTTTCTGAAAGACTCTTTGCTTGACCTTCTTATTGAAGGTTTTTGAGATCCGGGCTTGATACAACTCAATGTGTTGCTGAGCTTGTAACCGCTTCTCATCTAGGGCTTTGAGCTCTTGGAGTCGTAACCGATCATTGTCCTTCGTTGTCATCTTAGTCATCAAAGCGACTCGTAATTACGGCATCTGGATTTCTAATGGTATGACTGCTTCACACCCATATACAAGAGAAAAAGGTGTATTACCTGTCGGGTTCGAATTGTGGTTCGGTAGGCCCAAAGACATTCACTAAGTTTCTCATTCCAGTCTCGCTTATTTGAGGAAATGAACTTTTTGAGTAGCTTAATGATTGTCTTGTTGAATGCTTCCGCCAAGCCGTTAGCGGCGGGGTTATAAGCAGTTGATGTCACATTTTGAATTTGGTATTTATCACAAAATCGGTAGAATACCTGACTTGCAAATTAGGGACCGTTATCATGGATGATCTGCCTAGGGACACCAAATCGATGGATGACATGGTGTTTGATGAAATTAACCACGTTAGAAGTTTTATCTTCCACCAGTGGTATAACTTCTTCTCACTTTGAAAAGTGATTGGTTATTACTAAGATAAACCGGTGACCTCTCATTGAGGGGGGGCTGATTGGTCTTACGACATCAATTCCCCATGCTTCAAATGGCCATGAAGTAACAGTTGGATGAAGCAACTCTGGAGGTTGATGTATGAAGTCCGCATGGATTTGGCAGGCCTTACACTTTTGTGCATATTGGATGGCATCCTGTCATGGTTGGCCAATAATATCTAAGCCTGTGCAATCGATCCTTAAGTTTTGGACCTGGCTGATGAGCTCCGCATATGCCGTCGTGCGCTTCTTTAAGAACTTCTTGTGCTTCTAAATTAGAAAGGCAACGGAGGAGGATACCATCGTATGAACGACGGTAAAGTATCTTCAGAGTTGGATCATAGTAAAAGCTGAGAGACCTTCGCCTAATAGATGCTGCTTATTTAGGGTTATCTGACAGCAAACCATGCAGAGCATAGCCAATGAGGGGAAATCGCCAATCTCTCAGTTCAAGATCCGTCGAGATATTATAGACCTCTCTGGTTCTCAACGTATGTTTAGAGTAGACAAGGTGTCGAGTCGCCACTGTAAGGTGATACTTAGTTTCGACTGGGTAGCGTTGTTGCTAATGCAGCCAAAGCATCGGCCCTAGTATTCTGGGATCGAGACACATGACCGATGTAAAAGCCATCAAATAAATTAGCCATTTTGATGACCGCGTGATGATAAGATACCAAGTCTTCATGACGGACTTCGTACTCGCCTTTAATCTAATTGATAATCAGTTTTGAATCATCATAAGCTTCAAGGTAGCGTACCCCCATTTCATGAGCGAGCTGAAGACCAATGAGTAGAGTATTATATTCTGCCACATTGTTGGAGCATGATTCCATCAGAGAAAATGCTCTAGGAAGGACATGGTTTTGTGGAGAGATAAACACAACTCCCATACCGGTAATGATCTTGCCTTTAAGGCCTATTCGTGATGCTCCATCGAAAAACATCTACCAAACTTCATCCTCTGAAGTTATATTGGATTCAAAGACTTCATCTGGAATATCTTCATGAAGTTTTGAGCTTTCTGAAACCGGATAGGCAGCCAAGAACTCTGCAAGTGCCTGACCTTTAACCGCCTTCTGAGGGACAAAGAGCATATCGTACTGAGACAAAAGGAGGGCCCATTTAGCTAATCTTGAATTTAATGACCTTTGGTTTCGTTATGAGAAGACACAAAGGATTCACTCTGAAAATGATATGTATGGTTTGGCTGACCAAATAATGTCGTGTCTTCTGAATAGCAAAGACAAGAGCTAAACATTCTTTTTCAATAGGATTATAGTGAGATTCTGCCCCTATCAGAGTCCTACTCAAATAATAACTAGCTTGTTCGTGACCATTATCGTCTTTTTGAGCAAGTAGAGCACTGAGAGAATGGTCCATAGCTTTCAAATAAAGCAGGAACGGTTTCCCTAATGTGGAAGCTACTAAGACTGGAGGTTTTGTGAGATATCTTTTGATATCTTCGTAAGCTTCTTGACAGGCTTGATCCCATGCAAAAGAGACACCCTTTTTCATGAGTCAGGTGAACGGTTGACAGCGGCCTGAGAGATTTGCGATGAATCTTCTGATATAAGCCAGTCTACCTTACAAACCTCTAAGTTCTTTGAGATTCTTAGGTGGGTGCATGCTCTGAATGGCCTTGACTTTGTCTGGGTCAAGATGGATTCCTTTTGATGAAAAAATAAATCCAAGGAACTTGCCACTCGAAACCCCCAAGAAGGATTTTATCGGATTCATCTTCAATCGATGAGCCCGCATTATGTCGAACATTGTTCTCAAGTCACGAAGATGGTCAATCTTATTGCGGCTCTTGACAGCAATGTTGTCGTCGACATAACATTCTACTATTTTTCAGAGGTGATCATGGAAAATCATACTCATTGCCCGCTGATAAGTTGCTCCCGCGTTCTTTAGTCCGAAGGGCATCACGGTATAACAGTATATCCCCAACGGTGTTCGGAATGAAGTATGTTTTTATCCTCTGGATACATCTTAATTTGATTGTACCCTGAAAAGCTGTCCATGAAGGACATCCTTTCAAATTCACATGTATTGTTAATCATGACATCGGTGATGGGTAGTAGAAATTCGCCTTTAGGACAGGCTGTATTGAGATCACGGTAGTCGATGCAGATCCGTATTTTCCCATTCTTCTTGAGAATGGGAACGATATTAGCAACCCCAATTTGGATGTTGTTCCTCCCGTATGAAGCCGCATGCAATGAGCTTATGAACTTCGACTTCAATAGCCTCCATAATATTCGGATGAAACCGGCGTTGCTGCTGTTTGACTGGCTTGGCGTCAGGTCTGATGTTTAGACGATGCATGGCTACTTGTGGATCAAGTCCAGGCATGTCTTCGTAGTTCCATGCAAAGACATCTATATACTCCTTTACAAGTATCATCAATTCTTCTCTTTCTGTGAGTGATAAGATTTCACTTATAAAGATGGGCTTAGGGTGATCTTGACTACCCAAATTAACCTGAATCACCTTGTCTTCAGTAGGTGGTTCGCATTATTCAAATCGCTTTTCCCACTGGAGATCCAATTGCTGAGCCCATTCCAATTGGCTGCTTGAAGTCATATTAACAGTGAGCTCTTTGAACACTATTCCCACACTGACATCTGAGTCCCATTCGGAAGAAAAGGCAGAGTGTGATGGGATTGGTTTGTTATCTTCGGATTGAACCATTGCTAGCGGTGTAGGTGTAACGTATCCCAACCCCCTGCGTGTGTTATCATAGTAATTTGTCGGTTTCCCTCTTGGCACGAAGTTGCGCAGAAAATCACGTCTTCCTTTTTTGAAATTCAGGCCCTTCCCATGCTGCAGATTGTATCCCATTTTTCTCATCATATGGTGTGCTGATCGCGCATAATGAAAAAATTGTGGGGTGTCTGAGTCTGAACTTGAATCCGCGGCTGTAGACCTTTGCAGTTAGGATTTACCGAATATTATTGGTAATTGACCCTCTTTGGATGGAGGAACCACTAAAACTGATCCTTCTATGAATTCCATGGGTGTACTTGATGTACTTGGCTTATGTAAGGGTATGTACAGAGAACTATATGTAATAGATTCAAACAATTCAACACTCACAGGATAATCAAAGGAAATATTATTATTAATTACCCATTCGCCCTCATCTTCAGAAGGAGTGTTACATTGGGGATTATCAAGACATGATACAATCAGTTCACCGATCAAAATGGCTAGCATGTCTGCTTCAGACTCTGAATTCGCCTCATTGCCACTATCATCGTCGTCAGGCAATGATTTTTTTGATGTTTCACCGATCTCTTAATACAGGAGTGCGTCAGTGAAGTAATTTTTTACCCCTTTGAATGGTTGCATTTCGACAAAAACAGTTCCTACTGTTGCATCATCTTCAATATATTTGAAGCACTGATGTAGAGTGGAGGAGACAATTCAATTAGCGTGGATCCAAGGTCATCCTAATAACAAGTTGTGTGATGTGTCAGCGTCAATGACATACAACGTCACCTCTGACTTCAGGCTCCCTATTCGGTAATGGAGTCGAATCTTTCCAAGTGGATGACCACTGATTGAAGCTTGAACCTGCACACAAAATAAAGAATTTCAGATTTAGAAATAAAGATGTGCAAGTGCTCAATTCTTACCACTATAGCAAGTGGCTATGTGGGTCGTGATCCACAAGGAGGGTTTGCGATGGAAGCGTTCAAAGTTTTGTATTGAAATCTTTATGAAGAAAAACGAAAGTTCTTCTTTGTTTTAAAAATGAAAAAGAGTAGAGTTAGGTTACAGTTAAAAAGAAAGCGGTAGAATGGAAGGTGGAGAAAACCAGAATGATTATTTATAAGGAAATGGAAAAGGAGTGATGAAAGAAATTGTGTTGGTGATCTAGACTAAGAAATAAAAGAAAAGAAAGAAGATTAAAGAAGTACTTACCTAGTTTAGTTGATGACTTACCTGGAACCCTTGTATGTTCTACCTTACTTCGGAGGCGTTCAACGCATAAGTCATAAGATCGAGCTCAGTCCCCGTTTGCATTATATCATCAAGCCGTGCAAGAATGAAGTGATACGGATCTTGAGGAGGAGAACATCTTCATGAAGTATCGTTGGCACTCAGACAACATCGTTATACTTATGCTTCTGGATTCACTTGTAAGCTCAACAAAACCAAAAGAGGTAAAGTAGAAAGAGAAAGAAGAAAACAAAAGTAAAGAGACGAACATAAAAAAAGTATTTACCTTTATTGCTTGCAGAAACAATGGAAGAAAGGAGGAGGGTACATCGGTATCACTCTCAACATAAGCCTCTCTCTCTTACTTACATGAATCTTCATCTAACCTAAGCTTACATACAAATTAAAGTTACATAAAAAGAAAACAAAACCTATACTACAAAATGAAAACTAGGCTAAATCCTATTTCTGCATGGTCGTCCCATTTTCAGTGCAAATACTGACTTTTTATAGGCAAAAACCCAACCTACAGGATCCCGGGGAGATCGGGGGAGCAAACGCTCCCCCTAACTCTACAACCAAGCCGCGAAAACGCGGCTTTGGCCACGTTTCCGCGGCCAGGGTGTGGCCAGGTGGCCACACCCTGTTGGTGGGTCTCCCTGGTTTTCCCTTCTGCTTTTATCTTCAGTTGGTTTTCTCGTTTGAGTCCGAGATTTTGACGAAATAGCCTTTGATCTTTGCTTCAACCGATCGATTCTGAGAGGATTCTTCTTAACCGGCTTTCAACCTCTTGATTTTGCCCTGATTCATTGAGCTCGAATTAATTCTGATTTAATTTAGAATTTTGGTGGGCTTTTGGGCTCATTTCTCTTCATCTCCTTAAGGAATGGGCCTGCAAATAAATTAAACATTTAATTAGGACAATGCAGATTTTATTCTATAATAAGTATAGAAATATGATACTAAATATGCAACATTAGCGACCAATCACACCCCCATACCTATCTTTTGCTCGTCCTCGAGCAAAACAACTAAACTATATTAAGGATTATTAGACCACTTTCGCAGGTCACGCGATTGCACTGAGCATGTGCAACAAGCCGTTAAACCTCTAGGTTTCCCCTAGAGGACGAGTTTTGTCTCGTGAGGGTTTTTAGCGGATTACACCCACAAAATCCATAAAGAAAGGGAAACAAAGAGTTAGTATTTTCGAAAAGCATTTTGAAAGAGAAAAATATTTGAAATATAATTGTAAGATTTAAGTAATCTATAAGTTATAGGAAAACTGAATTTTTCATTCCTAAACTTAGTCTCTATTCAAAAATTTGTTACCAATCAAAGTAAGGAGTCAAATTGTACTTCTCATCTAGTCTATTACTTTACCCTAAGTCATATGCACCTTGTGATCGTGAAAATTTTGACTAAGGGTTCATTAACTCTAACTCTTATGCCTTATTTATTTTTATATATATATTTTGTGGTATTATTCCTTAGTTCTATTAGGCTTTCTAATCTGCCCATGTAACGAGCCTTTAATCGATGACTCCCAAACCAAACGGTCTTAGGGCACCGGGTGAGAAAACACCCCAAGGACTTAAGGACTCGAGCAAATAAGGCCACAAAACTAAGGATTTTATTATATGGACCCCTTTTAGGCGTGAATTCTTATGCTTTATTAGGCACAAATACCCAGCTTAATCAGAGGATTTATATATATATATATTTTTCTCAAACTTATCTAATAATCTTTCGCATAAATACCTAGGCTTGCTTAGGCCAAAGCACCTAGCTAATCAATAATTAGATTTGTTTATCTTTTTTTTTTTTATAAGGCATAAGAATATTTGTTTTTGAACCCTAAGTGTGTAAGTGAATGAAGTGTGCATATTTCATCAAGGTAAAGATCAAGACTAAATTACTTTGACAAATTATCTTCCTAACCCTAAAAATTAAACAAATAATCTTATTTTGACCAAGTATAAGAGATCCTAATTTGGATTTTCTTATTCCTTAAAATTAACTTAATTTCTTACAAAACATATGTCAAAATATTGTTTCTATTTTCCAAAAAGTTTTAAAAGTAAAGAAAATGTTAAATTTTTTTTAATAAAAAGAAAAAACTGTTGGCCCAAAGGCCTATCACCCTAGTTTTGATGATGATCAACTCATGAAGTTATGTTTACTAATGATCTTGTGTTTAATTAGTGACAGATTCATTATCAAGATCTTAGTAGGTGCATAGCTCAACAAAGGATAAAATGTCAAGATTTGGTGCTAGCACGGTGTGATCAAAGGAGCTTTTGGATCAAGCTTGGACCAAGTCAAGAAGATGAGAAGCCTTCAAGTGAAGACTTCAAGAAGATGAAGACTTGTGTCTAGGTATAAGATTTTGTTTTTGTTTTAGTTAAAAATGTAAAGGATAGAATAGTGGTGGATTGCTCAAGTATTATACACACACACACACACTCTTGATAGATATGTTTTCATAAAATATTTTTTTAGTTTAGAAAAGATTTTTCTTTGTGACAAAATACTATTTGGTTTTTGGTATTCATGTTTACATCTTTCAACCAAAACAAGTTTATGCTTATTGTCAAAAACATAGATATTTCATCTTGATTGTATAGTGGATCATATCCATACACACTATGCTTTAAAAGTATATCTTGTTTTTGTATTTGATTAAGATTTGGAAAAACATGTTTTGGAAAAATATTGTTTTGGAAAAACAGTTTTTCTTTTGAGCCAAATATTTTCATATTACAAAAATAGTCCAATCTTTTATAACATGCCTTGATTTTGTGCAAGCATGTTTGTTTATCAAAGTATATTGGTTAAACTATTTTTGTAGATTTTTTAGTATTTTATGGGATTTTATTTGAGCCAAAAAGACTAAGTTTTAATCCCAGAAAAACGTTTCCAGGCTTCAGCAAGTCGACTGTATAGTCAACTTGGTCTGAAGTCGGTCGACCGGACCGGTCGACCGACGTGCACAGATGTGCACGCCTTTGTGCACTGGAGGACGGCCGACCGTGTCGGTCGACCGATCCAGAGAGCTCTGCTCTCTGGAAATTTCGGCCGACCGTACGGGTCGACCGACAGAGAGTTCTACTCTCTGCTCCAGTGGCTCGGTCGACCCGGGCGGTCGACCGTGGCTCCAACGGTCGGATTTCTGACCGTTGGCGGTCGACCGGGCGGGTCGACCAGCAGGTCTGACAGAGCCCCAACGGCTAGTTTTCCAGACTCTATATAAAGGGTCATTTGGGGGCTGTTTTCTTTAAGAATTGGAGATAGTTTTAGAGCCAGTTTTTCCTACTCTTTTCAGAAGTTTTTCTCCACAAAATAGAGAGCAAATATTTCCTATCTAAAGGAAAGTTTTATCAAAAGTGTAAAAGAGAATTTCTTGAGTTTTCCTCCACCATCTCTTTCCTAGTTTTTCTCACACAAACACTTGAGCCATCCATTGCTATTCATCTTATAGGAGTGTTGTAGTGAGATAGTTTTTAGGTGATCAAAGTATTGTGATCACCAAAGACTTCATTTGTTCTTTGAGGAGGCGGACAAGTGTGTTCGCGGTTGTTTAGGGTTCGGGTGCGAACTCTTTGTTTGAGGTGCGGCCTCGGCAAGCTTGTGGGGCTTGCGTGTGTACGGGACTAGGGAGTCCGAGGGCTTGTAGGTGTTGCGGCACCGAGGAGAGATCCATTGGGAGCTTGCATAGTGGAAATCCTTCGTGTGTCGAAGGCGGGGATGTAGAGCAAGTGTGCTCGAACCTCGAAACAAACCCTTTGTGTTTGCGATTGCCTCTTCTCTCTCTCTCTCCTTACTTTATATCTTGCATGCTATTTATTGTGCTTTCATTTACATGCTTGATATACATTGTGCTTAATTGATATACTTGCTTGGGTTATTTGCTAACACTTGTATTTAACCAAGAGAGCCAACGCGGCACCTCAACCCATTCAAGGGGAATCTAGAGGAGTTTGTCCAGAGCCCTTCACGGGGAATTCGGCAACACTCTTTGGTTATACATGGTGTTTAGTGTAAGAAGTTTAATTAGGTCATAATTGTTTTTAGCTTCCGCATCATTTGGCATTAAGTGACCATTAGATTAGCCATCACCTATTCACCCCCCCTCTAGGTGAACCTTCAATTGGTATCAGAGCTTGGTACTCTGATTTGGGTCTAACAACCTAGAGTTAAAGATCCTCATTTTTAGGCTAATCACAATATTTTTGTACACACACCATGGGCTTCATGTCACCACCCACTTTTGACATTCTTAACATCCAAATTTGGAAGGTTAAGATGTCATTGTACCTCAAGGCCTTAGGCATTCATGTTTATCTTGCTACTATTAAAGATTCTTATATTAATGATAGCAAGTACATTGAGGCTAATGCAAAAGCCCTAAATGCTTTGAAGAGTACCCTAAATGATGATTACTTATTTAGGGTTGCTAACATTGACTCGGCTTTTGTAGCCTGGAACATCATCACCTCCCTTGGCGAAAAGGATCTATATTATGCCGGGAGCGATTCGGATGTTGGAAGCGACACCTCCAACAAGTGCTATATGGTCCAAGGGGATAACCCCCTTGAGGTAAACTCGGAATCCGATGATGAAGACATGTCATATGATGAGCTTACTACCTTTTGTCATCTTGTGCTTGAAAAATATGACATGCTTAAAAAGAAAAATAAAAATTTGAAAAAGAACATTGCTTGCATGCATAAAGAACATGATTCTTTTAGAGATAACATTGCATGCTTAGAAAAAGATAATAAGAAAATTAAAAAGAATTTTGATTGCATGCTAAAAGAGAACGATTCTTTTAAAATTAAAATAGCATGTTTAGAAAAAGAAAAAGATGATTTGAAAAATGAAAATGTTTCCTTGATGACCAAGTTAAATAATCTTTGTGAAGGAAACACTATTTTGAAAGATAAAATTATTTTAATGGAAACTCAAAAGGAAGTTGTTTTTCAAGAAAACAAGTCTTTAAAAAGAAAAATTTGTGAAAAAGAAAAAGATTTTGTTTCGAAAAAGAAAAAGAAAAATGATTCTATTTCTCACTACTCTTTACATGCTACCATTGATGATAGTGAGATTAAGAGTTTGAAAAATAAAATTGATTGTTTGAGCTCAACCTTGAGCTCTTGTGCATTTAATCACAATAGATTGGAGTCTTTGTTTTCAAAGAAACAAACTCCACACACACATGCACATCCACATCATGCATATGCTTTTGTTGCACGTCATGACCACACACATACACATAAGCATCCTAAGGTGTACAAATGTACACATTGTGGCCGCAAAGGCCATTTAGCAAAATTTTGTTTTGATAAGTTGCATCATATTAATTTTGCTAATAATAAAAATGTTTGGGTGCCTTACAAAGCTAACCCCCAAGGACCCAAGAAAAAATGGGTACCAAAGTCCCCACCTTTTGTTTTTGATGTAGGTGAGGGCTCTCACAAAACGTGAGAGATTTGGTGCCTTGATGGTGGGTGCACTTGAACTAAAAGGACATTTTTGATGCACCGCTATCAAGGAGGTTTGGTGGGACAACCACCATGTTTGGAGCTTTGGAGTTGGTAACAATCTCTAAACTCCCATTTTATTTATGTTCATGCTTGTTCATTCATGATATTCATAGCATGTTCATGTTTTTTTGATTTGTGCTTCATGTGGTATATACTAGTTTAAATGTAGTTTTTATCAAAACTTGTATTTATGCATGTACAAATAGTGAGAACAAATAGATTCATATATGATTGTAATTCATGCTCATTTGTACCCACTTTATGCACATGTATAGCCTAGTTTTGATGATTCTTTCATTTATACTTGTTATGCCTATTTTATGATTTTACTTCATGTATATGTATTTTTAATTCAAATCTAATAAATATACATGTATAACCGTGAGTCTCTTGCCTTCATGCAAATACATTTGATAGACTCTTTTATGTTTGGGATATGTATGTGTATTGTTAGCTTTGGATAAATCATACATATACCATGAAGACTAATGTTTTATGAAAAATGATTTTTCATGTTTTTGTTTTGTTAAAAAAAAATGTGACTTATGATCTTTTTGAGCTTCAATGTCTATTTTCATGAAAATGCTATTTACATAACCTTTGAACACTCATCTTTTACTTTTCAAGATAATTTTGAGCTTTATGGACTATGAGTGCTTGAACTTTTATGTATTTAGTATGATTCATGAAATACATATGCTTTGATTTGATGTTTTTGAAGGATCTTTAACTAGTTTTTCAAAAACTAATTTAAACTAGTTATTTATTCTTCAATGTTTATGAGATATACACATGATCTTATTATTGGTTCAATTGATATCATTGAATCGTTTCAATTGGTATCAATGATTATTTTTGTATATACTCTTGTTTTGAATATATGTATGTATGCTTTCAAATTCTAGTTGTATCAATGTCTATTGGTATACTCTATTTTTCATACATATATATGATTTTAATGTGCTTAACTTTCAATTGGTTCATATTTTTAAAGCACAAAGTTTTTGATGAAAAATAAAAATATTTGATCATTATGTTTACTATTGGTATCAATATGTTTCAACTTTATATTTGTTAAATTTCAATTGGTATCAATATGTTTTATAATAATGATTATTTTCAATTTGGTATCTTAAAAATTTGTTTGCTTTACAAGAGCTCTGATACCTTTAAAAATTTTGTTTAAGAAAAATTAGAAAAACTCAAAATGTTTTGATATGTATTTCCTATATGCAAGGAGAGCTTAACATCTCTCTTACATATGGATTCATGTTGAGTATATTATAAATTGAGGAGCTTGACAACTCTTCTTTATATGATATACGTGTGTAGGGGGAGCTTCACATCTCCTCTTATGCATTACATAATATGTGTTATGTGAGTTAGGGCTTGTCATCCCTTCTTCATGTAATGTATATGTGTAGGGAAGCTAACTTAGCATTTTCCTCTTCATGAATGTATATCGCATATAAATTTTTTTGATTGATTTGTATTACCCCTTCTTGATCTCTTTGTTTTTGACAAAAAGGGGGAGAAAAATTTGTTTGATTTGATTTCACTTTGAACCCTTTGTTGATGATTGACAAAAAAGGGGAGAAAGATTTTGAGTTTATATGCATGGTTGAGTAAGATTTATGTTTATGCATATATATTTTTGTATTGCAAATAGGAGAAAAAGATTTTGATTTATGCTTGTTGCATGTTTTATCTCCATACTTGCATACATATTCATGTGCCTCATTGCCATATCTATTATTTATTTGTTATGCATGAGTTAAGGGGGAGCTTCTTTGAAGCTTTACTTTAATCCATGCATATATAACTTCATGAGTTTTGTCATCATCAAAAAGGGGGAGATTGTTGGCCCAAAGGCCTATAGTTTTGATGATGATCAACTCATGAAGTTATATTTACTAATGATCTTGTGTTTAATTAGTGACAGATTCATTATCAAGATCTTAGAAGGTGCATAGCTCAACAAAGGATAAAATGTCAAGATTTGGAGCTAGCACGGTGTGATCCAAGGAGCTTTTGGATCAAGCTTGGACCAAGTCAAGAAGATGAGAAGCCTTCAAGTGAAGACTTCAAGAAGATGAAGACTTGTGTCTAGGTATAAAATTTTGTTTTTATTTTAGTTAAAAATGTAAAGGATAGAATAGTGGTGGATTGCTCAAGTATATATACACACACACACACTCTTGATAGATATGTTTTCATAAAAGATTTTTTTAGTTTAGAAAAGATTTTTCTTTGTGACAAAATACTATTTGGTTTTTGGTATTCATGTTTACATCTTTCAACCAAAACCAAGTTTATGCTTATTGTCAAAAACATAGATATTTCATCTTAATTGTGTAGTGGATCATATCCATACACACTATGCTTTAAAAGTATATCTTGTTTTTGTATTTGATGAAGATTTGAAAAAACATGTTTTGGAAAAATATTGTTTTGGAAAAACAGTTTTTCTTTTGAGCCAAATATTTCCATATTACAAAAATAGTCCAATCTTTTATAACATGCCTTGATTTTGTGCAAGCATGTTTGTTTATCAAAGTATATTGGTTAAACTATTTTTGTAGATTTTTCAGTATTTTATGGGATTTTATTTGAGCCAAAAAGACTAAGTTTTAATCCTAGAAAAACGTTTCCAGGCTTCAGCAAGTCGACTGTATAGTCGACTTGGTCTGAAGTCGGTCGACCGGACCGGTCGACCGACGTGCACAGACGTGCACGCCTTTGTGCATTGGAGGACGGCCGACCGTGCCGGTCGACCGATCCAGAGAGCTCTGCTCTCTGGAAATTTCGGCCGACCGTACGGGGCGACCGACAGAGAGTTCTACTCTCTCTCCAGTGGCTCGGTCGACCCGGGCGGTCGTTTGTGGCTCCAACGGTCGGATTTCTGACCGTTGGCGGTCGACCGGGCGGGTCGACCGGCAGGTCTGACAGAGCCCCAACGGCTAGTTTTCCAGACTCTATATAAAGGGTCATTTGGGGGCTGTTTTCTTTAAGATTTGGAGATAGTTTTAGAGCCAGTTTTTCTCACTCTTTTCAGAAGTTTTTCTCCACAAAATAGAGAGCAAATATTTCCTATCTAAAGGAAAGTTTTATCAAAAGTGTAAAAGAGAATTTCTTGAGTTTTCCTCCACCATCTTTTTCCTAGTTTTTCTCACACAAACACTTGAGCCATCCATTGCTATTCATTTTATAGGAGTGTTGTAGTGAGATAGTTTTTAGGTGATCAAAGTGTTGTGATCACCAAAGACTTCATTTGTTCTTTGAGGAGGCGGACAAATGTGTTCGCGGTTGTTTAGGGTTCGGGTGCGAACTCTTTGTTTGAGGTGCGGCCTCGGCAAGCTTGTGGGGCTTGCGTGTGTACGGGACTAGGGAGTCCGAGGGCTTGTAGGTGTTGCGGCACCGAGGAGAGATCCATTGGGATCTTGCATAGTGGAAATCCTTCGTGTGTCGAAGGCGGGGATGTAGAGCAAGTGTGCTCGAACCTCGAAACAAACCCTTTGTGTTTGCGATTGCCTTTTCTCTCTCTCCCTTACTTTATATCTTGCATGCTATTTATTGTGCTTTCATTTACATGCTTGATATACATTGTGCTTAATTGATATACTTGCTTGGGTTGTTTGCTAACACTTGTATTTAACCAAGAGAGCCAACGCGGCACCTCAACCCATTCAAGGGGAATCTAGAGGAGTTTGTCCAGAGCCCTTCACGGGGAATTCAGCAACACTCTTTGGTTATACGTGGTGTTTAGTTTAAGAAGTTTAATTAAGTCATAATTGTTTTTAGATTCCGCATCATTTGGCATTAAGTGACCATTAGATTAGCCATCACCTATTCACCCCCCTCTAGGTGAACCTTCAAAAACTAAGTTATGTTAGAACCCTCCCCCACACCTATCTCATGCATTGTCCTCAATGTATGAATTAATCGTAGATGCATGAAAAAGAAGAAAGGGAAGGAAAATGTTACCTTAAGGTGGTGGTTCCGGTGGTGGTCTGATTGGTCCACGAAATGCGGCCCAATCGACTTTTCGTTGGGTTCAGAGGAACCCACCAGAAATTTCTTTAATATAACCCACTAGAATGATGTATCCATGAAGGATTTTTATTAAATATTTAACCCCATCTAATTTTCAAATTCCATAATTAATTTCGGAGTCAAATTTGTCAACCACCTCGTCCCAGAATGGAGTGTGAAAAGATAGAATGATTGACTTGGACTCAGGAAGTACGGGAACTAATACCGACTCAGGAAAGTGACTTAAGTCAAGTAAAGGTT
Source organism: Agave tequilana (assembly GCA_038442645.1). Taxonomy (NCBI): domain Eukaryota; kingdom Viridiplantae; phylum Streptophyta; class Magnoliopsida; order Asparagales; family Asparagaceae; genus Agave; species Agave tequilana. The sequence continues at coordinate 42,101 of JAVJIF010009924.1, forward strand.
CAGGAGTCGAAATAGGTTCATGAATTGGGTCCAAATCAAGAAGTTGAAACTCAAGTCCACATTTATTTTCCAACAATGGAATGTGACTTAATATTGGTGATTCAAGTTCAGGAATGATAGGTGGGGGAATCAAAACTGACTCTAAAATATTACTCAAGTTTGGTAACAAAAGAGGAGTCAATATTGATTCAGAAAGTTGAACTGGATCACAGATTTGAGAATCTAGGTCACATATCTCATTGAGTTCAATATCAAAAAAAATGAGAACTTGTCAATTTGTCAATAGGATTTTCAAAAGTATAAAATTGGTCAAGTTCAATATGATCATCAAGAATGAGTGATTCAATTTCATTATGAATTGGCACAGGATTCAATGTTAACTCAGGAAAAAGATTGAAATTAGGTGAAGACACCGGAGTCATTATTGAATCAGGAAGTAAAATTGAATCACTAAGTTGAGATTCATGATCATATTCATTTTCAAGTTCGATTTCAGGAAAAGGATAACTTGCCAAACTGTCAATAGTCTTTTCAAAATTTAGAGTTTGGGCAAGTTCAAATGATTGTTCTGAAATGGAACCTTGATTTCCAAAACAACCTGACTCATCAGCTCTAACAGAATGGTTAGTGACATCAGAACTGGTCAAACGGTGGGAACATAGAGATTGGACCATCATATCTATGTCACGATTACGATCGTTTTGAGCCTGAGTCATGGCTTCAAGCATCTTTTCATAGTTGATAGGTTCATTGGTTTGATGAAAAGATGAAGTATTGTCTTGGAATTGGTGGTGAAATTGTGAGTCCATCAGATTTTTGGATTTGTGTTTGGACTCACGCATACTCATTTCCAAAATTGATAGTTTTCTATTTTGGACTGGTGGAACTGAGTATGAATCTTGAAAATATTGTGGACTAGGTGGAGAAGGAGGACAAGTTGATTGCAAATTGGACTCGGGGTAGGTGAATCCCCACTGACTCTGTGAAGAGTTGAAATCATTATGGAAATTATGGTTATAAGATTGGGGACATGGGTTATATTGATTCAGATAAGACCAATCCGGCACACTAGGTTGGTTAAAGTTATGATATACCGGGTTGGTAATATCCGAAAATGAAGTCGGTGTGTAATATGGATTATTATTGAAGTTGAAAAAATTGTTATTATAAGCCATATCACATAATAGAATACAAACAAAAAGAAAGAAAAAACAAACAAATAAGCAAACAAATAAAAGGAAAAAAAATTCTAAACTAAGTTAGGGTAGACCTATGACCTAGACGACTCCTAACTGATTAGACTGTCCACAGGAGGTTTAATGCAGACTTTGACCATAAGCTAATCAGCCAGGTCAGGGCAAGGTTGGTGGGAGGTTTTCCGTCAAAGACGTTCCTTAATTAAATAACCACCAACCTTCGGGCTTTCGGCCCTTAATCCCTTTCCTAGACACTGATTTGGTAAGAGTCAAATTTCAACACCTTTCCCCCTTAGGATAATCTCCTAATTGACTCCGAGATGTCCCTAGGGCCAACGTCTACTCATTTTTAGTTAGGCTTGGGTTAGTCAGTGCTTGGAATCTGATTTTTAGGCCAAGGAAGGGTGATTAAATCCCCACCTTATCTTGTTAATGGGTGGTGTCCTTAAAATCAATTTGTGCAAGTGTACAAGATATGTAAATAAGATTCACTCAGAGCGATGTAAATCAACCAAGAGATGAGTCCTATTCTACATGCAATGCGAACGTACCTTGCTCCAGCACTCTTCAACAGTAAAAATAAATGAATTGAAAAGACACGTGCCTAAAATGCAAACGTCTAATCAATTTTTTATCTTTTTCAACAACTGTTTTACTGTTGATTTATTAGCAGGCTTTTGGTGATGGCATATAAGAAATAAAGTTGCAGAAAACTAGAATTTTACAAAGCAAGCAGCCCTGCAAAAAAAAAAACAGTTAGTAGTGAACTCTTCCTTGTCGCGGAAACGCGGCTAAAGCCGAGCAAACGCGGCAATTCAGAGGGTACTTGGTCTCTGTTTTCTGGAACAGAGGCCCAAGACCACTTATATGTTTCTGCAATCCTTTTTTCCTGCTTTGCTTGCCCTATAACCTGCAACAGAGAAGAAAATTCGTTTTAGTTCTAAAAATTCAATAAAAATCAGATTTCAATAAAAACCGTTACCCGCCCCGGCAACGGCGCCAAAATTTGATTGAAGCTTGAACTTGAACACAAAATAAAGAATTTCAGATTTAAAAATAAAGATGTGCAAGTGCTCAATTCTTACCGCTATAGTAAGTGGCTATGCGGGTCGTGATCCACAAGGAGGGTTTGCGATGGAAGCGTTCAAAGTTTTGTATTGAAATCTTTATGAAGAAAAACGAAAGTTCTTCTTTGTTTTAAAAATGAAAAAGAGTAGAGTTAGGTTAAAGTTAAAAAGAAAGCGGTAGAATGGAAGGTGGAGAAAACCAGAATGATTTATTTACAAGGAAATGGAAAAGGAGTGATGAAAGAATTGTGTTGGTGATCTAGACTAAGAAATAAAAGAAAAGAAAGAAGATTAAAGAAGTACTTACCTAGTTTGGTTGATGACTTACCTGGAACCTTTGCATGTTCAACCTTGCTTCGGAGGCGTTCAACGCATAAGTCATAGGATCGAGCTCAGTCCCCGTTCGCATTATATCATCAAGCCGCACAAGAATGAAGTGATACGGATCTTGAGGAGGAGAACATCTTCATGAAGTATCGTTGGCACTCAGACAACATCGTTATACTTATGCTTCTGGATTCACTTGTAAGCTCAACAAAACCAAAAGAGGTAAAGTAGAAAGAGAAAGAAGAAAACAAAAGAAAACAAGAGTAAAGAGACGAACATAAAAAAGTAATTATTGCTTGCAGAAACAATGGAAGAAAGGAGGAGGGTACATCGGTGTCACTCTCAACATAAGCCTCTCTCTCTTACTTACATGAATCTTCATCTAACCTAAGCTTACATATAAATTAAAGTTACATAAAAAGAAAACAAAACCTATACTACAAAATGGAAAACTAGGTTAAATCCTATCTCTGCATGTTCGTCCCATTTTCAGTGCAAATACTGGCTTTTTATAGGCAAAAACCCAACCTACAGAATCCCGGGGAGATCGGGGGAGCAAACGCTCCCCCTAACTCTATAACCAAGCCACAGAAACGCGGCTTTGGCCGTGTTTCCGCGGCCAGGGTGTGGCCACGGTGTGGCCAGGTGGCCACACCCTGTTGGTGGGTCTCCCTGGTTTTCCCTTCTGCTTTTATCTTCAGTTGGTTTTCTCGTGTGAGTCCGAGATTTTAACGAAATAGCCTTTGATCTTTGCTTCAACCGATCGATTCTGAGAGGATTCTTCTCAACCGGTTTTCAACCTCTTGATTTTGCCCTGATTCATTGAGCTCGAATTAATTCTGATTTACTTTAGAATTTTGGTGGGCTTTTGGGCTCATTTCTCTTCATCTCCTTAAGGAATGGGCCTGCAAATAAATTAAACATTTAATTAGGACAATGCAGATTTTATTCTATAATAAGTATGGAAATATGATACTAAATATGCAACATTTGCGACCAATCAACTACTCCATGCTTAAAATCATATATTGTTGTAGTGGTTGCAGACAACAGATACAGTGGTATACCAAGGAAGTAGAGGACTCTTTTGGGGATGATACTAAGTGCAGACCCCAGATCAACCTGTACCCTTTCAATGCATGTCGAACTGTTGTATCCGGTGTAGTATAAATGTCGATCGTACTTGTTATCCTTGAGAAGCATATCCTCCGCTGTGAAGGTAATAGCAGGTACCTTTGATTGTACATGATGGCATTCAGGGCAAGAAGACTAAGTGTCATCTTTAGAGATTTCTAGCATATATGTCAGGAATGATTCTGAGTTAGCCAGTGCATCTCCGAGTGCTTCTCTTGTCTCTTTCGAGAGACGAAGGAGCTCGTGTATGGTAATACGAGCTGGGATATTAGCCAACTGGGCCAATATGTCAAACTGAAAGGGCATGTTAAGCCCTGGGCCTGAAGGCTTCTTCAGGACATGGTCGAATCGGATTTCTTTTTGCTTCTCTTTTCCCGTTGTCGGGAGCGGAGCCGGTGTGGATATTTGTACTGACGTCGTCTGCTGTTGTGTCTCGTCAATAGCTTTCTGATGCTGTTTTAAGTATGATTTTCCGGATCGAGTACCTGTGGCTGAGGTATATCAGCCTGCGTCATGCAAGCGTGCTTTTCCCCTTCAAAATCGCTAAGAAAAGCTGCTGTGAGATTACTATCATCCGGCAGGATGAAGATAACATTGCAAGATTTGCCATTCGACTTGGATTTCTTCGAATCCCATTGTTCGTCTTGGACAAGTCAGGGTGTATCCACATGATTTCCCCTATCTTCAGTGTTAAGGGAACAAGACCCTTATTCTCTTGAGTTTTAGCTGAAGGATGCTTTACTTCCAGCCGTGGTGCAGGGATTGGAAAGGTCCCGTCGGGAACTGTGACTTTTGGGGTTTTGCCGAACTCGAGAGTCACCATATTTGCAGTGACTTTATTTTGCTCTGATTTCAGAGTCAGAACTCCGACATCGACTAAAGCTTGAATTTTATCCTTGAGGACAAAGCATTTATCAGTAGGATGATGAACTATCCTATGAAAGCGACAATAGTTGGAGTCGTTCGGCGTCCCATTTCATTAGGGCGTCGAACATCCGGCAGCTTCAATTTATTCTCTTTGTGGAGTAAATGGAATATTGTGACCACCTGTTTGTCTTTGAAGGATACTATTTCGGAGGAAACTTAAACTCCTGATTATTGAAGTCGCTCTTCTTGGCCTTCGAACGAACGTCCCCTGACAATTCAATGGACATAGTCTCTTTCCCTTTAGCTTGGGAAGACTGTGCCATGTCTCTGCGCTCTTTATTATTCATACCCCATTTGCCTTTAGGGATAGATGGTTCGAACTTCTTAGCTGACTTTTCGGCTATCTCAACTTATTCGACTAGTTCCTTCCAGGTATGGTCTTTCACAGCCCGCATACGAATCTCCACTTAGTCAAAGAAGTTATGCCTGCATGTCTGCAAGAGCATGGGTAATGGCATCTCTGCTGGGCACATCAAAGACAAGTTTTTGAACCGTTCAATGTAGTCGCGGACAAATTCGCCCTTCTTCTGTACGGTAGAGAGGAGTTTGTCCATGGTCACTCGGTATCATCCTCGTAGAAATGAGAAAGAAATCGAGTTTCTAGGTCGATCCAAGAATTAATAAAGCCCGAAAGAAGGCTTCGGAACCAGTCGAATGCTACCCTCTTTAGGGTGCTAATGAATAGTTTGGCCATGATAGCATCATTGTCTATAAAATTACCGGTCTGAGACCGGAAGTAGTAGATGTGCTGGTTTGGCGAGCTCTTACCATCATACGTATGTAACGTTGGTGGCTTGAACTTAAGTAGGTATGGTACTGAATCCCATTCTAAAGGGTAAGGACGAACTGCCCCTACTTTCTTTAGTTCATCCCTCTGAGTTAGGGATGCGATTTGAGCTTGGATGCCTTTAAGAACTTCAGCGTCCATAGAAGAACTTTCCTTTGACTTCTCAGTCTTTGGTTGTTCATTGCTATGATGTTCTTCCTAATTACTCCTGGTATCATTGTTATTTTGGTTAAAGAGGAGTTGGGCGAGCATTTGTTGAATGTTGTCCAAGGCTTCTTGCTTAGCCTTGAGGTTTGCTCTTGACCTTCCAACCATCGACGGAGGTCATCATTACCGTTATCAGCCATATTCGCTGATACTCTATTTGTTAGTACCGAGCTGACTGTTGCTGAAGAGGCATACCCACTATCTTCATCCTCCTCATCAGACCATTGGAATAATCTTCTCATTGGTTCTGGTGAGGTTACTATAGTTGAGGAGAATGGCTGCTCATAATTGTAGGGTATTGCGACCCTAGATCTGGTGTTTCGGAAGACACCTTCTTTGTGTACCAAGATTTCACCAAGGCCCGAACTATAATCCGAATCTGGAGAACTGGAGGGAGCAGCATGCGACGCTCGTCTGTCCCTACGCGGCTCTCGTCCTCTTCTGATCAAATTAACGGATGCAGAGAGCAGATCTTGCGATACGCTCCTTTTACGATGCTTTACAAGATCTTATTCCGATAGTCGATCAAAAACTGATCGTCAGTCTGGAGGAGTGGCGGGGATTGGTCCTAGCCGGCAATGGATTGAGTGGACTGTCACCAACTGACATCCCACTTGTTGACAACAAGAGGAAGAAGTCCGGAAAGATTTCGACTTCCGTATGCTTGTCAAGAATTCTCGCAAGTCAGACTCAGCCGGGCTTAAGCGGTTTAGCGCAGAGGCTCTGTTGGATTGCGCATAGGACGATGCCTGTTCTTTTCGTCACCACAGAAGTAATTAGCACTAAAAAGTGCTTTAGCTCTAACTTCACAGCTAAGAACTTTGGGAATGTTCTTGGGTGCTGAAGCTGCATAAGCACCGCTGTCAATACTTAGGGATGATCCCTTAGCTCCACTGCGAAGAGCGAGCTTATTGCTTGATGAACTGGGTGTTAGCCCGAAAGCCCATCACTCTAGTTTTGATGATGATCAACTCATGTAGTTATAGTACTAATGATCTTGTGTTTAATTAGTGACAGATTCATGATCAAGATCTTAGTAGGTGCATAGTTTCAACAAAGGATTTAAAGTCAAGTTTTGGAGCTAGCACGGTGTTTGGACCAAGTCAAGAAGGCTTCAAGAGAAGACTTCAAGATGATGAAGACTTGTGTCTAGGTTTGTTTTAGAGTATTTTGTTTTTAGATAAAATGTAAAGGATAGAGTAGTTGGTGGATTGCTCAAGTACATATACACACACACACTCTTGATTTAGTTTGTTTTAGAAAAGATTTTTTTTACTTTGGAAAAATACCTTTTAGTTTTTGGAATTTCTTATATACATATCTTTTATCCAAAACCATGTTTAGAGCTTAATGTCAAAAACATAGATATTTCACCATGTTTGTGTAGTGGATAATATCCATACACCCTATGATTTCAAAGTTGTTTAAATATCTTATTTTTGTATTTGGAGATGTTTTGGAAAAACAAAGTTTGGAAAAATCAAGTTTGAAAAATACTGTTTTCATTTGAGCCAATATTTCCAAGTTACAAAAATAGTCCAAATCATTTATAACATGCCTTAATTTTGTGCAAGCATGTTTGTTTATCAAAGTATATTGGTAAAACTATTTTTGTAGATTTTTCTATATTTTATGGGATTTTATTTCAACCAAAAAGACCAAGTTTTAAATCCCTTAAAGTTTTCTGACCTGGCTATAGCCGGTCGACCGACCCGGTCGACCGACGTGCACAGACGTGCACGCCAGTTCTGGCAGGAGGGCCGGCCGACCGACCCGGTCGACCGTCCAGAGAGCTCTGCTCTCTGGAAAGGCCCCGGCAGACCGAGCGGTCGACCGGACAGAGAGACTTGCTCTCTGTATCCTGGCTCGGTCGACCGACTGGTCGACCGATGGCGCAAACGATCTGAAATATGATCGTTGGCCGGTTGGCCGGACGGTCGACCGACAGGCTTGACAAAACCCTAACGGCTAACGGCTAATTTTTCTAGCCCTATAAATTTAGGGGTTTGGGCATTGTTTTTCACCAAGATTTCTAGTGGGTTTTTAGCCAGTTTTTCCTACTTCATTAAAAGAGTTTTTCCCACTAAATTGAGAGCTAATACTTCCAATCAAAAGGGGAGTTTATCAAGAGTGTTTAAAAGAGTTTCTTTGAGTTTTCCTCCACCATCTCTTTCCTTGTTTTTCTCACAAACACTTGAGCAATCCATTGACATATTCATTCTATAGGAGTGTTTTTGTGAGAGGATTTTAGGTGATCAAGAGTTGTGATCACTAAAGTTCATCTTTGTTCTTTGAGGAGGCGGACGTGTGTGTTCACATTATTTCGGGTCCTAGTGGGGACTCGGTGTTTCGGGTTCGGGTGCGAACTCTTTGTTTGAGGTGCGGCCTCGGCGAGCCGGTGGGCTTGTGGTGTGTACGGACTAGGGAGTCCGAGAGTTGTAGGTGTTGCGGCACCGAGTGATCCGGTGGGATCGATTATAGTGGAAATCCTTCGTGTGTCGAAGGCGGGGATGTAGAGCAAGTGTACTCGAACCTCGAAACAAATCCCTTGTGTTTGCGATTGCTCACTCTCTCTCTCTCTCTCTCTCTCTCTCTCTCTCTCTCTCTTTGTTTCTTGTTTATATCTTGCATACTTTTATTATGCTCATCTTTATATGCTTGATATCTTTTGTGCTTAATTGATATATATGCTTGGGTTGTTTGCTAACACTTGTATTTAACCAAAAGAGCCAACGCGGCACCTCAACCCTTATCTAGGGGAATCTAGAGGAGTTTGTCCAGAGGCCTTCACGGGAAATTCGGCAACACTCATGTGTTATACATGGTGTTTAGTGTAAGAGATTAGTTTAGGTCATAATAGTTTTTACTTCCACATTATTTGGCATTAAGTGACCATTAGATTAGCCATCACCTATTCACCCCCCTCTAGGTGAACCTTCACTGGGGAGCGGAGCACACTATGGTACTTTGTCCGCTTCCTTGCTGCGAAGGTGGTTAGCACTAGATAGTGCTTTAGCTCTAGCTTCACGGCTAAGAACTTTGTGAATGTCCTTGGGTGCTGAAACTGCATAAGCACCGCTGTAAACACTTAGAGACGATCCCTTAGCTCCACTACAAAGAACGAGCTTAACGTTCGAGGAACTGGGGGGCAAAGCACACTGTGGTGCTTTGTTCGCTTCCTTGCTACAAAGGTGATTAGCACTGCTAGGTGCTTTAGTTCCAGTCTGGCGGCTGGAACTCCGCGCGTACCCTGAGGTACTGGCGTTGTGTTTGCCATGTCATCAGTAAATTCGCTCATAAGAACAAGGTTGGCGCGAGGAGTTGCTGCTCCTGATTTAGGCGAAGGTATAGTCGCTATTTTAGCTTCGCGGCTAATGACCTCGGCGAAATAGGTAGGCATTTTGCTTTTGTCTTCGCATGATAGGTGAGCCTGTGGTGTAGCTACGCCTAAAGCTTCATATAGAGCTTTCTACTTTGGCCTCCACATTTTCTTTGGAAGAGGAGACTTAGGTTCGCACGGATACCTGGCTAGCCTCGTGCGAGGCTGAGAGGACTTGGGAGGAAATCCGTTCGGCTACTCGCCCATCTAGGGCTGGTTTCTGCTCTAAAACCTTGGTCACTGAGACCTTCCAATACTTCCTTGCGTCGAGCATTAGACCACCTCTAGAGAGGAGATCTTCAAATTTTCCTTGGTCAAAATGAACGATCAGGTTTTCGAAGGTAACAGGCTTAAGATCCTGACCCTCCTTGTTGCGCCAGAAGACCGTAGAAGGCTTGCGGAGAGCCTTATCTGTCTCAACAGAGACTTGCTTCGAAGAATTAGCCAAAGGGGTTCTAGCTACGCCGACTTCCTTGCACTCAGCAGTAGACCCGAAGGTCTGTTCGTCGCATTATGACACTTGATTCTCAACAGTGGAGAATGCAATCCCCAGCGGAGTCGCCATCTTGTTTTTCATTGATTTTGCAAAGGGAAAAACTTACAAAAAAGTATCGAGGAGCGAAATTACAAGTAATTCTTTGCAGTAAGAAGATTACAAGTAGATCTCCTCTGAGATTTCTGGAAAAATGTGCCGGTACAAATCTAATCAGCGCGCGATCACTTTATCCCTTTGACAATGCAATCGATCAAACAATCGGACTGCTGCCTGATGGGATTCCCTTCTCGCTTGGTTCGGGGAATCAGAGAACAGAAGGTCGGTAGAGCCCTCTTGTTACTTCTTGAGCTGCCTCCGCTTGGGAATTTCTTCTCGCCTGGTTCTGAAAATTCCTTGAGAGGAGGAAGATCTTAGGGTATTTGCACCCTAATTAGAGAAGTAATTCTCTGAATTCTTGGAAGTAAGAGAGTAGATCCCTGTCGTTAGCCGTTTCTTCTCTTTTTGTCTCGCCCCTGGTAGGCTATTTATAAGGAGGAGTAGGGGTATAATCGCCCTGAAAATCTGGAAACAGATTGAGCCAATCTGTTTTACATTTGAAAAGTAGCCTCGTCGCGAGGCTAGAGACAGCTTTTGTGAAGTTAGGAATAGCAAGTAGTGCTGATCTCTTGATCCGCTCTGTTAAATGAGGGATGCGCCCTTGATTCTTTCCAAATAACTGAAAGATTTCTCCTGATCTTCTCACTGATTGGGAGAGTCAAAAGATCATGGCAAACAACTGCCAAATTTGATCTCAATTAGATTTGATTTCATTTAGAGATTTGATTGGTCAAAGGTGACCGTAAAAGACCCGCAGCGGAGTCCTTGCGTTGAGCTCATGGCGGAGCTGGGAGAAGCATCTGGCGAAGTTAGAAGGAAAGCTCTTCAGTGGAGCTGGATAACTTTGTGGCGAAGCTACCAATTACCCTTTTGCGTAGCTGCATGAGGCTTCAAGCGAAGCTAACTCTCTGCGGAGTTAACTGAGCATTTTTATGCGAAGTTGTAAGTTAGCTCACAGCAAGACTGTGAAGGAGCTTCCTCCGATGCTAAGCAACTTTGGCTTCTTATGCGAGACTTATCTCGTGGGCTCGTGCGAGACTAAGTGTTGAGTTAACTTAGTGTCTCTGGACCTTCTTGGGCCTTCTCACGAGCTTTTCTTGGCTTACTGTCTGCTTCACTGGATCAGTAGAGTCCAAGTTGTTGATACGTCCCCTCTTAAATGGGTGAAGAACTGGTCGTCGGCTTGTCTGCCACTTGTCTTTTGTAGATGTCAACAAGTTAGACATTGTCCAAGCCAGTTAAGAATCTTTTCGTTTTTTAGAGTGTCAACAGTGCTACATGGTCTAAGCGAATGACTCCCTTGAGGTAACTTCGGACCCTCATCTAAATGATTGTGCTAGCTCTTCAAATGATCATGATAGTATGGAAGCACATGGTTTGAATGAAGAACTTTCTGAGTTTTGTAAAAACTTGCTTTCTAAATATAAACTTTTGAAAAAGAAGAGTTTAGATTTGAAGAAAGAAAATGAAATGTTATTTTAAAACTTGATTTAATTTAAAAAGAAAATGTTGAGGTTTCGAGTAAAAGGGATTTCTTGAAAACCCAACTTAATCTTATTTTGAATGAAAATGAGTTTTTGAAAAATAAAAAAAATATGGATGTTGTTTTAGAGAAAAATAATGTTTTGTCTTCAAAACTTGAATTTATTTTTAAAAAAATGATTTTTTGAAAAATAAAATAGTTACGATTGTCAAAGAATTAGATTGTGTTTTAAAAGAAAAAGTTTTTTTGAAAAATAATTTAGATTTCCATGTTTGCCATGTTATTATAACTTCATCTTCTTGTGAAAAAATTTTGTTTCTCATGCTTGTACCGCATCTCTTCTATTATTGAAATAATATTTGTGTTTTGAAGAAGAGTGTTAATTATTTGGGCTCCACTTTGAGTCAGTATGCCATGAATCGCACAAGGTTCGTATTCATGTTTCACAAGAAACATGCTCCACTTATGTATGCAAATTATTCACGGCATACACAAGCTTCTCATATTCACACTCATGACACCATGTATGCTAGAGTGTACACTTGTACACATTGTGGTCGTATGGGCCACCTTACAAAATTTTATTATGATAGAATGAATGCTTTGAATTTTGCAAGTAAACATGTTTGTGGTTAGGAGAGCTACTAACCCCCATGGATCCAATAAATTTGGGTACCAAAAATCATTCCTATTTCATTTGATGTAAGTGTGGGCTCTCACAAGACGTGAGAGTATTGGTGCCTTGGTGGTGGATGCGTTTGAGCTCAAATGAATACTACATTAGATGTATCGCTATCAAGAAAGTTTTGGTGGGTGGACCACCAAGTTTTTAGAGATATAGAGACTAGTTCACTCAGTTTGGTAACTATCTCTATTTTCTTTACTTTATTTATGTTCAAATGCTTTGTATTGAATGTTTTAGCATATGTTAATTTTCATGCTCATTATGTCTAAATGCAATGTTTATTAGACTTGTGATATACATAGATAGTATTTGAGATACACTCATGTTTATATGAATTCATATTTTTATGTTCTCACTATTGTTTAACTATTGTGTAAATTCTAGTGTTATAATACTTGCATTTAGACTAATGACCACATTTGTTTATTTACTATATTTTGATGTTTTGAATGCATATCATGTTCGATTACATGTTTAGGTGTAATTTTTATTAAAACTTGTGCTTATACCTATACAATTAGTGAGTTACACTTGATTCTTATGTTTGGGTGCCTTATTGCTCATGTCTACTCATTACATGTATTTGTATAACCTGATTTTGAGCATTTCTACTTGTATGCTTATATTTGACTTATATCACTTTTTTAATGTTTTCTTGAGAATGTGTTTAGCTTCATATATATGTAAATTTTATTTAAAGCTATATGATATACATGTTCTATCTTTGAGTCACTAGATTTATATGTCATGATTCCCGTATCGACTGAATTCATGTTTGGATAAATACGTGTGCTTTAGTTTTGACAAAACATACATATACCTTGAAGTTTATGTTTCTTGAATAATTTTTAGAAATATAAATTTTTTTTCATGTTTTGTGATTTCATGTTTATGAAAAGGAATTTCATTTGTTTTGATTGAGCTTTATTGTCTTATATCCATGATTATGTTTATTACATGATTCTTGTGCGCTCTATATTTTGTGTTTACTCATGATTTTAGTTTTATGAGCTCATATGTGCTTCATAGTTCTTTGAGTGTCAATTTTCGTGTAGTTAGCATGTTTTCATAAGAGATGTGTGTGTGTGTGTGTGTGTGTTTTGTTTCTTTCTTGAAAGATTTCGTACTAGTTTTTAAAATTACTTTTAATCTAGTCTTTATTCTTCAATTGGTAGAGTTTTCAAACTATAATACATTATTTTTAAAACTTTATTTTTGAATTTTTCCCTATAAGGGCGGTTGGTTGGGCGATCATGCATTGTATGCTTTTTAATGACTTTTTTAAACTTGTGCATGATAGGGTGGATGATATGAGCTATAAATGATTCTTAATGATATTTTTATTTTTGTATACTCATATTTATATATATATTATATATATATATATATATATATATATAATATATATATATTATATATATATATATATATATATATATATATATATATATATATATATATAATATATGCACCATATTTCAATTGCTCTAATCATATATACATATATATATGATTTCTTGTGCTTGATTAACAATGTTTATACATATATATTTTATAGCACAAAATAGTTTTATGCTAAACTTTATTTAGTTCTAAATGTTAATTGGTATCTTTTACAAGGTTATGCATTATTTTTGTTGGTATTTCAAAAAGGGAGAAAATTTTCTTTATTTTATTTTCAATTGGATCTTACTCCCTATTTTTGAGAAAAATATTTTGTTTTAGAAAATACTTATATTTTCTATATTGGTATCAATTATTTACAATAGGTATCTATATTGCAAAATGGTTTAGAATTCAAAAACATTGATTTCATGGATTACTTATTTTCAATTGATTTAATTTTTTTATATATTCACGTTGTTTTTCAATCAGTATATTTTTTGTTATCAAAATGTTTTTATTTTAAATTAGTGTATTTTCAATTGATACATATTTTTCATTTTCAATTGATATATGTTATCAATTGGTATTTTGCCCCTTTATTGATGATTGACAAAAGGAAGAGAATGATTTAGTGTATATATGAATGTTTATGTTTGTTTATATATGTTTTATGCTTATTTATATGCATATGCTTTTATGGTTTTGATATCTAGAAGTTCTTATTGCATATCTATTCTATTGGTATATGAGTTTATTAGTTTCAGTGCTTAATTGAATATCTATATGTTTATGTGTGTTTTATGTTATGCATGAGTTACGGGGGAGCTTCTATGAAGCTTATTTTTAATCCATGCACATATAACCTCATAAGTTTTGTCATCATCAAAAAGGGAGAGATTGTTGGCCCGAAGGCCTTTCATCCTAGTTTTGATGATGACTAACTTATAAAGTTATGTTATTAATGATCTTTATTTAATAAGTTTCAGATATAGGTCAAGATCATTATTAGTGTTTAGCATCTATAATGGACACGAAATCAAGATTCAAACCTATCACGTGTTGATTCAAGAGCTCGTGCTTCAAGATTACATCAAGTACTCGAGATGGAGTCAAGCTCTTTGGATCGTGTTTAGATTGAGTCATCTTGGAGGAGAAGATCGACAAGAAAACTTTGGTCTAGGTCTGTTTATTTAGATGTTTATTAGTTTAGATCTTGTATAAGGATAGAATAGTTTTGAATTGCTCAAGTTCACACACACAAGTTTATAGTTTTTGATTTTCGGTTTAAACGTTTTAGTTTCAAAGTTTATGTTTACATGATTTACATCTCAATAGAATAAGTTTTATAATTTGTAATATATGTTAGATTCTATCTATAGATATTAGAGCTTATATGGTTTAGAGAAACTTACTTCTATGTGCTTTGGTTTATCATGTATATGTTTTGTGTTTTGATATATCAAATATACATATATCATTTTCATGAATAGATTTCATCAAAAGAAGTTTACGTGGTTTATATGCATATTGGATTTTATCCATATACATTAATGGTTCATATATGTTTAGAAAAACTTATTTGGATGTATATAGTTCATGTGTTTAAGTTTTATTTTTATCAAAACTTAATTTGATATTTATTGTCAAAAATAAATATATATCATTTACTATATGTATTGGATTCTATCCATACACAGTTTGCTTCAAATGTGTTTTAAATATCTTGTTTTTGTATTCATTCAAGTTTGTAGAAAAATCAGGTTTCCATTTCAAAGTTTGATATTTGAAAAATACAATTTTTGGTTTAAGCCTTAATTTCTATGCCTCAAAAATAGTTCACATGTTTGTAACATGTGTTGATTTTTAATCACACATATTTGTACTTCAATTTATTTATATGAACTTATTTTTGTGAAATTTATAAGGTTTAATTGGAATTTTTATGGGTTTTTGGAGCTAGAGTTTAAACCTTAATATTTGGGTTTAGGCTGCTTTCGGCCAATCGACCGGTCAACCAAAGCATGGCTCGGTCGATCGGGCGAACGACCGATGTGCACAGAAACGTACACGAGCCCAGATCCTCAGCTCGATCGACCGACCGGTCAACCATAGCAAGGAGCGATCGACCAATCAGTCGACCGACTGGCTCACCTAACTCTCAGGTAGGGGCCGGTCGACCAAGCGATAAACCGACAGAGAGTTTAAACTCTCTGTGCCTTGGGGGATGGTCAACCGAGCGATCGACCAACAACCCTAACGGTCAGAAATTTGACCGTTGGCTGGTCGACCGACATGCCAGTTTGACTTGAATTCTGCCTCTAACGGCTAGTTTTTATTTGGCCTATATAAAGGGTTCATTTTGCCAGTTTTGACAAGTTTTTCAAGAGCTAATTTTCCCCACTTCAATTTAGTTTTCAACAAGTTTTTAATACAAGTTTTTGAGCTACAAATTCTACATCTTTATTTAGTTTCAAAGTTTTGGAAAATAAAAAAAAATAAGTTTTGAGATTCTAGTTTCTTGTTCTAAATTTCTATATCATTTTTAGAGTTTTCCAAAGTGTTTTTCTTTGAATTTCTTTTCTAAAAACTTTGTTTTACTTACATACTTGAGCTATCAATTTAAAATCTATCCTCTAAGATCTTGTATTGTGAGAGGTGTTTTGTTTGTGGTCTTTTGAGATCACCAAGTTGTGATTGTGACTTTGGGATTACTAAGTTGTAATCTTTTTCTTTGCTTTGTTCTTAGCTTTGTGCCTTTCCTCTTGTGTACAGGTGTGAGAGAGTTGAAGTTGCGTACTTCTTATTTGTATTGTTGTAATTTCTCGATGGAGATCCCTTTGTGGAAGATCCTATTATGGATAGTGAAAATCCTTCTGTGTGAAGGCAGGGATGTAGAGCAGTGGCTCGAACCTCAAAACATATTTTGATTTTTGTGTTTGAATCTTTCTCTCTCAACTCTCTCTTGTCTTGCATTACATTCATTGTTTAGTTCATCCATGCTTTATATTGTTTGTTGCTCACACTAGTATTCAATCAAGAGAGCTATTAAAGCACCTCAACTCATAATTTAGAGGAATCATGAGGAGAAGTTTCAGAGCCCTTCACTGGGAATTCAGACACACTCTTGGTTATACATTGTGTGTTAGTGTAAAAGGTTTTAATTCCGCATTATTTGTCATTAGATTAGCACCACACCTATTCATCCCTCTAGGTTTTTTTCACTTAGTACTCAAATAGCTTCACCACGCGAAGCTAATCCAACTCTTCGCATAGTTCAGCCTCCCCTATCACAGGAGGCTAAGGCCAAAACACATTTGTGTGCTAATAGCGTAGCTGAATCAGCGTCGCTCTCATTAACAGCACCTGGTGCTAGGGATCTTTGCTGCGAGGCTAGAGACAAAGCGCCAAGTACTAAGGATCTTTGTCGCGAGGAAAGAGATAATGCACCATTGGGTGCTAACAGCGAGGTTATTTTAGCCTCACTTGAAGGAAAAGCTCTGCACAGTAAAGCTAAGCTCGCCTTCAAAGGGAGAGCTAAAACAGGTGAAGCTACTCTTTCAGGCGAAGCTAGGAGCCTATAGCTAAAAAGAAAGCCTTCAAGGCTAAGCCAAGGGATTCTCAGTCCATGGAGGCTAGCTTCTAGTTTCCTCGAGTATCTGTGTCGGATCGGTTGGGTCCGATTGACATAGACTTGAGAGACTATCTGAGCAATAAGCGAAAACTTCACTGAGGAACATGTTCACATCTCACAGTCCTAGTGCAGATAAGTAGGGTGTCAACTTATGACGGTTCACTCCGTCCATTGTTGTTTGGGGACAATTTCTGTCACTTCTCCTCCAAGTCAGCAATCGGTATTCAACCGATTGTCAATCCGAACTTCTGAGAAGCCCAAGTCCCAGAAGAAGAAAACAACAAAGGTGGTCCATCTTGCAGCGGCCTCTGATAACATGATAAGCCGAGGGAGGGATCTATTTCGGTCATTACGAAGAAGATGAGGGACCTTTACTTCTCCAGCTAGCTCCCTGGACTCTGATTATAACCCTGGCTTAAGTCAGGTTCTGGTGGAACAAGAGGGTGCCTTTCAAGGTACTCGCTCCAGGGTAGCAATACCCTACAACTATGGTCAACTTTCTTCATCCATAAGGGCTGTGTCACCAGCACCATTAAGGAACTTTTTTCAATGGTTTGATGATGAGGAGGAGGCTAGCGGATACACTTCTTCAGCTACCATCAGCTCGGTACGAACAGGGCTTGCATCTGATAACATGGTTGACAACAATGATGATGATCTCCATCGGAGAATAGAGGCACAAGAGCAGACTTCCAAGGCTCAGCAGAAAGCTTTGGACAATATCTAGCAGATGATAACTCTGCTCTTGGTCAACCAGAACACCAAGGACACCGATAGCAATCACAATGAAGAGGTGTACAACAAAGATGAACATCCTAAGACTAAAAAGTCAAAAGGAAAGCTCCTCGATTGATGCCGAGGTAATCAAAGACATCTAAGCTTAGATTGCATCCCTAACTCAGTAGGATGAACTGAAGAAGCTAGGGATGACTCGTCCTTACCCGCTGGAATGGGATTCAATGCCATACCCACAAAAGTTTAAGACACCTATGTTGCTCACGTACGATGGCAAGAGCTCACCCAACCAGCATATCTATTACTTCCGGTCCCAACTGGTAATGTAATAGATAATGATGCCATCATGACTAAACTATTCATCGACACCCTTAACGGGATAGCCTTTGATTGGTTCAGGAGCCTGCTCAGCGGCTTCATTAATTCTTGGATTGACTTAGAAATTCAGTTCCTCTCTCGATTTTACAAGGACAACATCGAGGTAACTATGGAAAAGCTCCTCTCGACGGTCTAGAAAGGAAGAGAATCCGTGCAGGAATACTTTGAGAAGTTCTGTAACCTTTCTCTTACATGTCTCGCTGGCATGTCATTGCCCATGTTACTCCAAACATACCGGCATAATTTCCTCGACATAGTGGAAATACGTATGAAGCTATCAAAGCTCATACATGTGTAGGCTGTCCAAAAGTTACTGAAGGACAAACCATTGAAAAGCTCTAGATGCGAGGGATTATCATCCGCGTCTCAGCATCAAGGCGCGTCGACTTGACACTCGCGTCTCAGCATCAAGGCGCGTCGGCCTGACACCCGCGTCTCAACTGCAAGGCGCGTCGGTCTAACACCCGCGTCTCAGCATCAAGGCGCGTTGACTTGACACCCGCGTCTCAGCATCAAGACGCGAGGGATTATCATCCGCGTCTCAGCATCAAGGCGCGTCGGCCTGGAACCCGCGTCTCAGTTATAACCGCCTTGGTTAAGGGACCAATCACTGCCCACACGTAAGGGGGACCAGCTCCCATCGTGGCGTGTCTTTAGCAGGCACGTGGGTTGGTTACCGCCCATGTAGCGGGGAAGTTGGCTCTCATCATGGAGTATTTTTAGGGGGCACGTTCACCCCCTAAGACCTCTATAAATAGCCCCTCTATGAAAAGGGGTCGGACCCTGGAGGATCAGAAGAAATCGAAGGGCATCAATAGACATAAAGAGGCCGAGAGATATCAACAGGCGCGACACATACAGAGAGAGAGAGCTCGACTCTTCAAGCTAACTTGCTGCGTACAAGTTGCTCTTCGCCTACCTTCTCTTTTAGAGTTTTGGTAGACGGGGCTGAGTTACTCCTTCTACCTACCAAGGAGAAGATCCCTTGACGGTCCAGACGGTCATCTGGTCAACGGAGAACAAGATTCACTCTCCACCGCCACACGAAGACCCAGCACTAAACAAAGGGGGGATTCAAGCTTCAACATCCTCCCTCCCTTGTAACCGAAGATTAGTCTGTTGTAATTTTTCATCTGATTCAAGGAAATTTTACACCTCCCCCTTTTCCGTGTCCAACAAGAGATGGCGACTCCGCTGGGGACTACTTTCGTTACTGACGAACAGGTAGTGGCGCAAGATGACGTCCAGCATGAGGGAAAGATGGTCGAATCGCTCGTCGTCGAGTTCGACCAGTCGAAGTACGAAGAGTTCCTCTCTTCTGGCTCCAAGAGCCCAAAGACCCGCGTCTGTCGCAGGGTCTCGGCGGGGAATAACTCGAAGCTCAAACTGAGGCTCTCTTGGGCGCCACTGCTACGACCCCTTGTCCACAGAAGACCCGCGTCAACGCCTCTCAGAAGGCCAGCGTGGTCTCGCGTGCGATTGCTGCTGCGACCAACTGCGTCGCACAAAAGACCCGCGTCAGTGTCCCTCAGAGGACCCGCGTGGTTAAAACCCCTAATGTTCAGCATCAGGATGTTGTCGGTTTCTCTCCTCCTCCGCGACGCAACCGAAATGCTGAGCGTCGACAGAGAAGACGTGCGCGTCAGCTGCAAGTTGGAACCGTCGGTTGTCCAACTGAGGCTGGACGCGACGTACAATCGCGCGCCTTTGCCTACGCCGCGTCCAGTACGTGAAGTCCGCGTTTGGCGTCCCAAACGCGAGATTCCTCCAGTTAGGTCCTCCGAGGACCAACTCATCAAACGCCAAGGTGAGACCTCTACGCCTCGTCAAGCACAAGAGGCACGAGCCCATAGGCGTGGGGCCCAGCAGCCCATCCTCTCTCACCCGTCTCTGCCCGGACGCACCAGGCATCAGCGCGAAACTCGCTCGCGTCTCATCTCAACAGAGACGCCAAGTGCGCATTAGACAGCCGCAACGCGAGAGCTGCGTCTCTGGAGTCTGCGTCCATTCTGCACAGCATATGAATGCCTCCCGTCTTCGACGTTGTGAGGCTAGTCTCTTTGATCCCTCTTCCATAGATTTGAGGGATTATTTAACAAAGAAGAGAAGTGCCAATCAGGCTACTTCATCGTGTTGCTGCCTACGGCTCATCTCCATGCTCTCGGAGTGCTGTTGCGGGTCGAGTGTGCACCAGCAGTCTTTAGTTAGACAGCTGACCTCGATCCCCCTGTCAGCCAAAAGAAGGCGCTCCCATAGAAGGAGAACCTTCTCTGACGTTGAATACCCAGAGCTTACTGCGAACATGGCAAGCAGAAGCAAGGGAAAAGGGCTTGCAGTCAGCTCAGATGAGTCTGACTCTGAACCGGAAGGGGTGTATCAACACACTCGTACCCGGACTGGGGCCATTCTCCCGGTTGACTATAATGCCTTAGCCCATGGCATTAAAGTGAACGATTCCCACTCCGCCGTAGTGGAATCAGGGGCTTCAAACTCCTCCGTTGAGAAGGAGACCTCTGCCTACATGACAGGCACTCCTGATGAGACAGCTAGACGTCTGGAACAGATCCAAAAGAGACAAATGGAGATGATTGTGTCTCAACAGGAATCTATCGATGCTATCAAGCTGGCGCTTGCACAGCTGCTCGAAGACAGGAGGAGATCGCCTCCTAAGAGGTCGAGGGACAGGGAGAGAAAGGGAGGAAGCTCATCTTCCGAGCCTTCTGAAGAGAAGCCTCGATCTACTTCTGGCTCGTCCAAACCCTCGTCAAAAGGCGACCGAGACCCAGGGAAGGCTCATGCTAAAAGGATGAGTCAATTGGAGGAACGCCTCAATGCCCTTGCCAGTCGCAAAGATCTCCAAGAAGCTGGAGTGGTTCGGCCCTATCTAGCTGAGTGGGTTAGTCCCGTACCCTCCTAAGTTCAAGGCTCCAACCCTCCAAGCCTTTGATGGGAAGGGGTCCCCTAATCAGCACATCTACTACTTCAAATCCCAAACTGGAAATGTAGTAGATAATGACACCATCCTGGCGCGACTGTTCATCGGCACCCTGAAAGGGTTGGCCTTTGAGTGGTTCATGAAACTCCCGGAAGGTTCTATCAAGAACTGGGGCGACTTGGAGAAGCTGTTCTTAACACGCTTCTTCGAAGATGACTCCGAGGTCACAATGCCCACCCTGTTAGCTACGAGACAGCGAAAGGGAGAGTCCGTTAAATCTTTCGTGGAAAGATTTCGGAACGTGGCACTCCGGTGTCCAAGCGGTATGACCCAGGCCACCCTGGTGGAAACATGCCGCCACAACCTCCAAACCTCTCTCCTTGCTCAAATAGGAGTTGCTGAAAGCCGCACCTGGAAACAATTAGTCCAACAAGGTGAACAGGCTGAGGAGATTGTTGCCCGCGTTAGGGCAGAAGAAGGCAAGCCGCGGCCGGAGAGGTCAACTAGGCGAGCGCCAGACACTTCCCTCCAGACAAAGCGGAAGGATAATTTGGCAACGGAGACCAAATCTCCTACCAAATCTCAACCAGCTAAGGCAAGTGGCTCTTCAAGCCAACCCGCGCCAACAAGCAGTATTCCTTCAAGGAGGAACATGTCGATTCGCTCTTCAAGCTACTCAATAAGAGCAACCGACTGAAGCTCCCTGAGGCCAGGCGCCCTCAGGAAGTCGGCAAGACCGACAACCCCAACTACTGTTTATACCACAGGATGTTGGGACACCCTACCAGAAGCTGTTACATCTTCAAGGACATCCTTCAGGCTCTGATTGACGCGGAGGTATTGAAACTTCGACCAGAACAGAAGGAGGTGACAGCCAACATGACGTCGGTTCTCCAGTTTGGAAAACAACCTCCAGCACCTGCAGGGGTGGTCCCAATCCCAAGAGGAGAACTAAGAGTGGTCAACACTGACCCTCACCAGCAGCAGGAGAAGGGCTTGGTACCCGTCCCTACGCCTCAAGGGAAATCATGTGGGTCCACCCTGACCTAGTGGACGGCCAGCAGTGGACTACTGTAACCAACAGGAAGTCCAAAGGCAAGGCAAAAGCTTCGTCCTGCCATGTGGTATGTGCTTCCTCCCGAGAAGAAGAGGATGATGTTCCCTCACTGACTGATTCAGAAGAGGAAATAATAGTCTTGGCCGCAGAGCCCAACCAACCAATGACGGGACTCGTTCAGGACAGCCCTACTTGAAGCAGTACGGCGAAGTGGCGGCAAACCCTCCACAACCGGCTGCAGAGCCAACTAGGCCCTCCACGAAGCCACCAGTGGAGAAACAAAAAGAGACTCGATTCTCTCGAGCTCTTCAAAAGGGTATAGCGGAAGGATCCACAACGCCTTACCGCTTTGATGTCTTGGCTCAATTGGCCAACATCCCGGCGCGGATCACCCTGTATGAGCTTCTAAGACTATCAAAGTCGACCAGGGAGGCTCTACAAGAAGCTCTGGCAAATGCTGAGGTCTTTATGACCCAGGTGCCAAAGGAGGAAGATGTAGGGAATTGTCTCCACACCTCCCAGAATGCTCCCTGCATTACCTTCACGACAGATGATATACAGGTTAAAGGGAAGCATGATCGACCCCTGTACTTCACAGGTTATATCGGATCATCTGAGGTGAACCGCGTTCAGGTAGATCCAGGGTCCGCATTGAGCATCATGCCCCGCCGAGTCATGCAACACCTCGGTATCCCTACCCACCGTCTGAGCCCTACACAGACGACCATCTACGGGTTCAATGCCAACGGCACCCGTCCGATGGGGAAGATCAAGCTCAAGTGCCAGATTGGGAGCCTCAAGTCAGAGGTGACGTGCTACGTCATCGATGCCGACACTTCCTACAATCTGCTGCTGGGACGACCATGGATCCACCGTAACTCTATCGTTCCCTCCACTCTTCACCAAGTCATGAAATACATTGACGCGAGTGGGAAGGTGCAAACATTGGTTGCCGAAAGGTATCCGTTTAAGGGGGTCAAAATTATTCACAGACTCCCTCCTATATCAGGATCCGGTGGATGAAACCCCGCAACTGGAGGTGCCAGACTCTGGTAATGAGGCTGACACTGAGCCCGAGCAAGACGAGTGCCTGTGGAAGTTGGAACCACTTGTAAAGAGCACTAATAAGCTCAATGTTGATAATACCACCGACGATGCAGGCGGTTGGTATATTAATGAGAATTTAGACTTTGAGTACTTTTCTGCGTGTGCATCCGATTCAATACCGTCGGATACTAGTACCGACGTAGACGATGACATCTGGTCGGCAATGGATGCTTTGACATCATTGCATGTACCAGTAAAATCATCTTTCGGGACATACCAGGATAATGGTGATGCGCAGGAATCTATATTCATGGTTCCGACAAGACGAAAAGGCCAAAAACTAATCCTTTTTGGGCGAATGACGACTGAACCAACGCCCCGCGAAGAATCGGAAAGTGAGGAGGAATCCCCTCAGCTCAGTCATTATGAACCAAAAGCGCTCAAATGATGAAGTGCATGGGGTATGATCTAACCAACAGACCCGGTTAAACTTCGGCAAAGGAAGGAGAACGCTACTTCGATCCTTTGTGCCGAAAGGGAAGGCCCCCGAGTACTATCATCGGACGCGCCGGGGGTTGGGCTATGTATCAACTCCGGTCCCCTTAGCCTCCGATTCTCAAGAATCGTCGAGCAACGATTACTCTTCAGACACATCATCTTGGGAGTCAGATGTCAGTGTCGGCAATATCTTCAAGGAACTTTTAGTGAACATGGTTTCGACAAGCCACCTGGAAGATGGAAATGAAGAAATGATCCAATCTGATATCAGATCCTTGGATCAAACATTTAAATGCTCTTTGGGATACCCGCTTTGAACAGCATGAGCCACCCACAGAAGACAAGGTTGTTCAGGTCAACCTAGGAAATGAGGCTAACCCTAAGCCCATCTTCATAAGTGACGGCCTGTCACCTTCAGAGAAGAAGGATCTAATATCTCTTGTACAAGAGTATATAGACGTCTTCGCCTGGAATTATGAGGACATGCCAGGACTTGATCCTCAAGTGGCCATGCACCGCCTCAATATCAATCCGGACGTAAAGCCTGTCAAATACCACAGCGATGGTTTCGCCCAGAAATAATGGAGGCAATTCAATCAGAAGTCAGAAAACTTATTGATTCTGGCTTCATCAGGGAAGAACAACATCCCGACTGGGTAGCCAACATCGTCCCCGTTTCCAAGAAGAACGGGAAGATCAGGATCTGCATCGACTTCCGCGATCTAAACGAGGCCTGCCCCAAAGACGAATTCCCATTGCCAATCACAGATGTTATGATTGACAATACTTGTGGATTCGAACGAATGTCCTTCATGGACGGATTCTCAGGATACAATCAAATCAAAATGTATCCTGATGATGAAAAGCATACCTCCTTCAGGACTCCTCTAGGGTATATTGCTATACTGTCATGCCTTTTGGACTGAAGAATGCGGGGGCAAACCTACCAAAGAGTCATGAATGCCATTTTCCATCAGCAAATGCGCAAAACGGTGGAATGTTATGTCGATGACATTGCGGTGAAAAGTCGCATTAAAGGAGATCACATAGCTGATCTGAAGACGGTCTTCGACATCATGCGGGCTCATCAATTGAAGATGAACCCCACCAAGTCCTTCCTGGGGGTAGCCAGTGGCAAATTCCTAGGATTTGTTGTGACTTCCACAGGAATCCATTTGGATCCGGAGAAAGTCCGCGCTATCTAAGAGATGCAACCCCCGAGAAACCTCAAGGAACTCAGGGGTTTACAGGGTCGATTGGCGTACATCCGCAGGTTCATCTCAAACCTCTCCGGAAGATGCCAGCCCTTCGCTAAGTTGATGAAGAAGGGTGTCTCGTTCATTTGGGACGATGCTTGCCGACAAGCGTTTGAGGAAATCAACAATACCTCACTCAACCACCAGTCCTCCGCAGCCCCGGTGTCCGAAAACCTTTCCTGGTGTACGTCCGGGCAATGGACCATTCTTTGGGAGCTCTACTAGCTCAGAATGATGAAGAAGGACCGAGAACAGGCATCTACTATCTGAGTAGAACAATGATCGGAGCCGAACA